>WNNJ02000611.1:0-78687 GCA_012934845.2 Pomphorhynchus laevis | reverse complement strand
CCCTTCCACTTTCCCAACATGCAAAGCCCGTAATTGGTCTTAGCCAACAACAAAATCAGCAGCTAGTTTCCGGTCAATCAGCAAAATTCGAAGTCGACATGGAGCAATATCAATCGACAATGATTAGCTTTTTCCGTGAAGCAAAGCTGGACTATATGCAAGTAGGTTTCTATCAGAGTGTAACGAGTGATAACATGCCAAGTGCTGAATACTTGACTGCCATGTACGATTATCACAGCAGAGAAAGTGCCGATATTGCTATATTCTACGATCCATGGAAATTCAATAACGGTTTTATTCATCTGAAAGCTTTTCGACTTACGAGGAAGGCGAGGGACGCTGGTCATCTATACGAAATGACTCCTGAAAAAATAGCTTCATTGAATTTAATTTTTAGTAACTTGTTCGAAGAACTTCCTATACTAATTAAAAAAAGCCCGTTAACAAATCTGTACATTGACCAACTATCTAGCGACTATCCATCGGATGAAAATCACCTACTGGCAAACACACCCCTAATTCTAGAGCGGGATCTGTCTGAGCTGTACAATCATCTAGATCAATATGGAAATGAATGCTATATTCTCGGTCAGTATACGAAATTATTGCGTATATATAATCAACAAAAGGAGGTACTCATACATCAAAGGCAGAAAGATAATGAGCTTCGTAAACAACGTGGTGAGCCTCCTTTGCCCGAAGATATAAGCAATTTACTCCCTCAATTTCCAATACCAGATCGCAAGAAGTCATTCCTAAACGCCAACGATGTAATAAAATCTTGTAATGATCTGCACCAATTACTTATTCAAAGCCTCTTGAAGTTATTTACATTACAAGACGGGCTTAGCAAATAAGATATGTTTGTAATAACTCAAAGAGAAACATTTTTTGTTAATATTTTTAAGGATACATACGTCATTGTTTTAAAGATGAATTGATTTGTCTGTGTTAATCTACAAACTTGTTCATTTTTTACGAAATGGTGAAAAGTTCGTTATATCGTTAGAAATTAGAATTTAAAAGTTAAACTTATCGCTTGATGTTGCTATTATCGACTTTATAAACTATAAACTTTATAATTTTTTAATCCTAGGGATTAGAGAAGCAATAGAAGTATATTATAAACGTGATACTGCGTTTTCAGTCAACAGCTTTGTAATTATATAAAAATAACTATTAATTAATTATTACTACTTAATTTAATCGAATAATAAAACACTTTGAGATAAAATCGTCAATGTTAAATCGTCTCTATCTTCTCCCACATTAACATATTCCTCTCCTCATGATCTCGTCTTTCTTTTCGACTCTGAACTCACATCCACTCTCGATCTTCTCTTGCCCTTCAAGCCTCACCCACACTGTCGCTTGCATCGTTCCACGTGGTTTGACATTCAATGCCTACTCTCTAAGCGTCGAATCCGTCATGCTTTTCGAGTCTATCACCGCTCTCTCAGACGTGACATCCGCTCGCTCAGTCCGTTCTCCGTGATTCAAAAGATATTAAAAGATAAAATGTATAATTTATTTAAAATTCTCAAATGTTCGTGATATCACATCAGTAAGCTTTATTTAAATTACAATTTAAAACTTTTTAAGTCGATTATAATTCGAAAAATTTTGATTTTTTGAAAACCGACTTTTTTATTTTTAATATGCTATTCCAATAATCTCACATTTTTTCATTCTATTCAATTAGCGTTAATTTCTAAATCTATTAATTATTTGCTTCTCGTTTCCCATTTATTGTGCTCAATTTTCAAAAAAATCCAAATTATTATTTTTTATTTTTAACATTCGAACATTAAATTAGTATTCGAACATTCGAACATTTAATTGGTATTCGAACATTCGAACATTTAAAATTGATTTGTTATTTGCAGTGCATTTATCAATTTTAATTAATTTTGTTCTTTTTTGACATTAAATTGAATATATTCTAATATAAGAAGAATTTGATGTATTTCATTACATTCTGTTCGAATGTATCGTTGAATCTAAATCGTTAAATCTAAAATGTTAAAACCAGGAAGCAAACGGTGAAGTTGAATTTGAAACGTTTTAAACTGATATTGAGGTGACGTAAAAGTTGCTTATTCAAATTTTTGATCGAAAAGTAGAGAATGAACAAAATATATTTAACGATTGTTAAAACTATATATTTAAATAATATAAACAAATATTTCTTGTAGTGTTCTTATTAATTCCAATTTACAACACGCTACTTCTCATAATATACATATTAAGCTGATATTACAAAATATTAAAAATATAGAAATATTTAAATGCTTAAATATTTAATTTGATATAATGGAATATAATGTGTATATTAAATGTTTTGTTAATATTTATTAAATCTTATCCAAGTATTTCAAAATGTAATTTAATTAAAAGTTGTAAAATTAAACAACAATAACCAACATTCAAATTGAAATGTCTAACATTAGTTGTTGGTATGCACTTCAAAGAGAGGAACTGAGATTTAATAAAATTGTTAAGCTAACACTGTTCATTAGGAATGACATAAAATATTGTTTGCATTAGATGTATTAAACTGTTAATTTTATTTGCTCTAAATATTTTAGATGTCCTCTGGATTGAGAGATCTTAAATCCAAGCAGCTTTCATCCGAGAGTTCATCATCTGTCTTAGATACACACGATTTTAAATTCGACACTGTCGAAATAGATGCCGTTGTTATTATGAAAATTATCAAACATACAAACGATGAAAAGGAAGAGGCAGCAATGGGCAGCTTGGTTGGACTCATCAACAATCATACCTTGGAAGTGACGAATTGCTTTGCCCTTCCACTTTCCCAACATGCAAAGCCCGTAATTGGTCTTAGCCAACAACAAAATCAGCAGCTAGTTTCCGGTCAATCAGCAAAATTCGAAGTCGACATGGAGCAATATCAATCGACAATGATTAGCTTTTTCCGTGAAGCAAAGCTGGACTATATGCAAGTAGGTTTCTATCAGAGTGTAACGAGTGATAACATGCCAAGTGCTGAATACTTGACTGCCATGTACGATTATCACAGCAGAGAAAGTGCCGATATTGCTATATTCTACGATCCATGGAAATTCAATAACGGTTTTATTCATCTGAAAGCTTTTCGACTTACGAGGAAGGCGAGGGACGCTGGTCATCTATACGAAATGACTCCTGAAAAAATAGCTTCATTGAATTTAATTTTTAGTAACTTGTTCGAAGAACTTCCTATACTAATTAAAAAAAGCCCGTTAACAAATCTGTACATTGACCAACTATCTAGCGACTATCCATCGGATGAAAATCACCTACTGGCAAACACACCCCTAATTCTAGAGCGGGATCTGTCTGAGCTGTACAATCATCTAGATCAATATGGAAATGAATGCTATATTCTCGGTCAGTATACGAAATTATTGCGTATATATAATCAACAAAAGGAGGTACTCATACATCAAAGGCAGAAAGATAATGAGCTTCGTAAACAACGTGGTGAGCCTCCTTTGCCCGAAGATATAAGCAATTTACTCCCTCAATTTCCAATACCAGATCGCAAGAAGTCATTCCTAAACGCCAACGATGTAATAAAATCTTGTAATGATCTGCACCAATTACTTATTCAAAGCCTCTTGAAGTTATTTACATTACAAGACGGGCTTAGCAAATAAGATATGTTTGTAATAACTCAAAGAGAAACATTTTTTGTTAATATTTTTAAGGATACATACGTCATTGTTTTAAAGATGAATTGATTTGTCTGTGTTAATCTACAAACTTGTTCATTTTTTACGAAATGGTGAAAAGTTCGTTATATCGTTAGAAATTAGAATTTAAAAGTTAAACTTATCGCTTGATGTTGCTATTATCGACTTTATAAACTATAAACTTTATAATTTTTTAATCCTAGGGATTAGAGAAGCAATAGAAGTATATTATAAACGTGATACTGCGTTTTCAGTCAACAGCTTTGTAATTATATAAAAATAACTATTAATTAATTATTACTACTTAATTTAATCGAATAATAAAACACTTTGAGATAAAATCGTCAATGTTAAATCGTCTCTATCTTCTCCCACATTAACATATTCCTCTCCTCATGATCTCGTCATTCACCCTTCGCGTTCTGATAGATGTCCGTAAAGAGTATCAACAACCGTTAATATTACTATTTCTGGATTTCGAGTCGGCGTTTGACCAAGTTAATCGACTATTCATCTGGAAGCTCCTCCATACCTTAGGCATTCCTAAACACCTGTGTGAACTTATCGGTGCAATGTATGAAAATACTGTGTTTGTCGTGCGCGAATACGGTTGTACTGGAATTCCGTTTCCTGTCAGTACAGGTGTTCGACATGGGGAGTACTATCACCAGAACTATTCAACATTCTCATCGATCATCTCCTATGGGAAACGCTCGACCTGCACAGTGAAGGTATACGCCTGCATCCGAGCAATATGCTGCTTTCTGATCTGACGTACGCGGATGATGTAGTCGTACTGTCAGAATCATTTGAGGATGCGCAACGTACAGCAACCCGCATAGGCGAGACAGCAAAGAAATATGGGTTATTCCTTAACTTACCGAAATGTAAACTACTCGCCATAAACTCCCCTCCGTGCTCAGTTATTATTGATGGTATAACTATTGAACAGGTACAATCTTTCACCTAGCTTGGATCAGTGTTTTCCGTAGACTGCCGATGTGACTACGACATTCGAAGCCGGATAATAAAAGCTGGTTTCGCCTTTTCGCGTTTAAACTCCCTCTGGCGTGATAATAATGTATCTATTAAAACAAAGATCCGAATATATTCGTCTATTGTTCGTCCAGTACTACTGTATGGATCCGAGTGCTGGCCTGAGAAACTTACAACAAATCATCAACTTGCTGTTTTTGAGCGACGATGTCTACGTAGAATTGCAAAAGTCAATCCACTCGATCATGTATCGAACGCAGAAGTGTATTCTCGATGTTCACTCGACGTCTCCGTGTCTGATTTGATTCGGAAAAATAGACTGCGCTATCTTGGCCATGTACTTCGGATGCAAAGAGATAGACTCCCAAAGTTATCTCTGTACTTGGACCCGGAAGAATCCTGGCGACGCCCCAGATGCGGTGTTCGTATGAATCTAAAGAGAACGATCGAAGACGATGCCAAGAAAATACTATTCAGCTACTCGAACATTGGCTGGCGGAGATTTAAAAGAAGATGGAGACAAGAACTGGAAATGGTGGCTCAGAATCGATTGTCCTGGACTCATTTTGCTACTTCACTTTGATTTGACTTTATTTTCGTCTTCTTGATGTTGTAACTCACGATCTGTAAGGTCAAGTGGTTTAATAACAATAATAATAAACCTAGACAAGTTCAAAATAATGTGGATCATCCCCCGTCAACCTAACATATCTCCTCCCCTGTATATTTTGCTTCATCAATCATCCCCATAGTCCACAATCTCACGTTCTTGAGATCCATTTAATGATTACCTTTCCCTTAAACTCTTCGTCCGTGACAAGGTCCGCTCGTCTAACTTATTTCTATGTGGCATCCGCCGTATCCGCTCCCTTATCGACTTCAGTTCCTGTATGTCTCTTCCTTCATTGCTTCTTTTCCCTTAAATCGATTACTGCCTCAGCCTTTTCTCCAATTCTCCAAAATCCATCATTCTACCCCTACAACGCACCATACGTAGGAGCACTCCGCCGTTCGAGTGCTCCTACGTCTCCGTCGCTTTGATAACTCATCATTATATATTGCCCAACTCTCCTGGCCCACAATCCACATCCGCATACAACTCCGCCTTCTTCTCGTAACTCTTCGTTTCATCGCGGTCGGCTCCTCATCGTTCATCAACCTCCATTTCTTAGACGACACTCGTACCACCTCTCTATCACTGCGTTTCCGTTATTCCCTCTTTCTCTACGTTTCCAATTACTCTAACAAATACGGTCGCCGATCTTTCCTCGTCGCCACCTTCACTCGCCTGGAATCAGCTCCCACTCGACGTCCACAGCGCTCCCTTCTTTATTGCATTCAAATGACACCTCCGTACTCACCTCATCGACACATGATTTAGATTTTTGCTTTTTGTTGTTGTGGTCATGCAAGCGTGCGCCGGCACGCAAAGAAGTTTGAGAGATAAAAACACATACATCCCAGATCAATCCAGTTCAATCCAGACAACAAAAAATTTAAACAGCTTGAACACACATTTGAGATCTAATATACATACAATAAATGTAAGACTTTCGTCTTACATTTTGCAAATTTAATTGAAATCATTTCTGATTTCAAATTAAATCAACGTTGGTAGGGGATGGTGCTACCTTCAATTTAAAAATATACCGTTTTTAATGATTACTATTATCAAACTAGTCATCTATAGTTTGCCTCCTAATTTTTAATTTATATACTTGTGCAGTCGTTGTTACTATTGAAATTTTGATGACTAATTTAATTCTGCACGCTAGTTTGATCCTATCTATAAGCCAACAGCAGTACGCTACATTTCAGTATTGGTGAATCTCATCAGCTACTGATCCGATACTCACGTTTCACGTTTTGGACCTTTTAATGTTGGCTGACGATCACTCGACTCGTCTGCTTTATTAACAATTAGAATTAATGAAAGACTTTCGTCTTACATTTTGCAAATCTAATTATTATTAGATTTGCAGACGGCGTCGGAGAAAATAAGGCGTATGAGACAGCTCGACCTGATGGAAGTCTTTCAAGCAATTTATGAAGAATGCGATCCTGACAGAAAGATTGCGCTTGAGCACGCTACGGTGAAGGGTGCTTCAAGTTGGCTCAACATTCTACCGTCTAAGTATTACGATTTTCGTTTGAGTAACTGAGAATTTTGCGACGGCATTGCGACAAGATATAACACAGCATTATTGCAAGCGCCTGAGAAATGTAAATGTGGCGACTTGAACTCTGTTCAGCACACTCTATCGTGCAAGACGAGTGGTAAAACGATTATCCCACACAATGTGGTTAGAGACACAGTTGCACGAATTCTAGCTGATGTAACTACGAAACCAGAAATTGAGCTTACGCTGACACCGGTGGACTCAAACATCGTATTTTCGTGTCAGGCTACATCGATGGATATGAACGTGAGATTGGACATAAGTTGCCACGGTCTTTTCGGCATACAGACTGAGCGGTCCTTGATGGACGTATCGATATTCAACCCATTTGCAAGGTCGTATGCACTGAGGTCAGTTGATGCTGCGTTTGGATACCATGCACTGAGGAAGATCTCAAAGTACTCGGAATTAGTAACAAAGATTGAACAAGCAATATTTCTGCATGTCGTTATGTCAGCATTAGGAGGGCTCGGAGCTGATGCAAGCAAAGTAATTAAAAGGGCGGCGAAGATAGCTTCTAGGAGCAACAACCAAGCATATTCTGAGTGTGTTGCGCAGTTCAGAAAATGTATTGGAATCAGACTTGTGCGAGCAAATTCGTGGTACTTTGGAAACTGAACTAATGAACGGATGTCTCAGGCGGTAGATCCGAGGGTTTAATGACTTTGAATTCAAGCATTTGTATTTTGGGCCCATTTGCGGAAACTTTGATTCTGTTATCTTCTCTCAAGAAATAAAAATTATAAAAAAAATATTATTATTAATAATAATATGATTATTACAAAAATATTTAACAATCTAAACACACATTTGAGATAAAATAACATTCTCAAATTACAAGATCTAAAGTAAATACAATATTTAAAGCACATAAACAACTAGGAGAATGCCGAAGGGTGTTCTTTCATCCAACGTCAAATGCTGCAACTGCAACACATTGGCAGCTAAATGCATACGATGCAAGTGCGCTAAAGCTAAAAAGTCATGCTTAAATTGTTCAGCGACTAATTGCTCACGCAAATCAGCGCTAGACTCGAATCAATTACCCATCGTGACAAACGAGCTCCTAATTCCTCCGCATCTGATAGCCAACAATATAAACCTTAACGGTGACATGCAAGCGACTATCGTGGATGAAATCAGAACCAGTCCCTTACACCACGAAAACAAAACAGTGACACCGATGAATATTGACGAAATATACCCTGTGGTCATCCAATGGCGATAACCACTGGTTCACTACAGAAAAAAAATATAATAAAAGTATCACAAATACGGAAAAGCAGCTTTACCCATGGCATCCTCCATCCGTAATTTCTTTTTGAATTCGTTGATATTGCTACTGCACACTGTTGACTCTCCATGCCTATTCCACAGAGATACAACTCGCCGATCAAATTGGACAGCTCGTGATTTTCTTATCGTTTCACGTCTTATGGTTAAATCATGGCCTCGAATGATATAGAATGAGCGCAAATGAAGACAATCTCGAAGTGGATGATCCAAATCATTAAGAATTTGCCAGACCATACTCATATCGATGTACCGGCGGGTCCACGTGACAGTCTCAAGTCTAAGTGCTTTTAATCGATCAGGGTACGACAAAAATTTCAGTTGCGGTGCTAGCTTGGTAGCTCTATGAAGTTGTGATAATCTAACATGTAATCATATTGTATAACTATATTCTAGATTGTTGAATAAAGCCTTATTTGGTTTATCATTACAATTTATTCGACAATTGTGTATATTATGTTAGATCAATGAACTCGGATTTTCAACAATTGACGTCCAACGTTTCCATGGATAAACTTCTTATACCTCAACCTTTCAATCTGGATCCAGACACATCAGATTGTCAAGACGAATGGATTCACTGGCGCCAAAAGCTACAAAATTTTTTCTCGTTGCAAGTCACAGTAACAGATGACCAGAAACGATTTGTACTCATTAACTTACTGTCATCAAGACTTTACTTACTGATCAAAGATTCTAGAACATTCGACTCAGCCTTAAATATACTCGATAAGCAATTTCAGAAGCCAGTTAACGCGGTTTTTAATAGATTTCAACTGCATACTTGTCGTCAAGATAAAACGATGAATATCCAGCAATATGTGAGAAAACTTGAAGAGTTGGCAACAAAGTGTAATTTTGAAGATGTCGATGCCGCAACTAACCGTCGAAGCCATATCATTGACGCCCTCGTCCATGGTCTACTCAATTCTTATATACGTGAGAGGATACTCGAATCGAATAAAACTGACTTCGATGAAATTGTTTTAATGGCATCATCTCTAGAGGCCGCACAACAACAAGCAGCCGTTTTTACTTCAAATGACGAGACAAGATCAATGCTAGCATCGGTTTCAGCGGACAACAATAACGAACCCTCCCATTCCGAATTCGATGATGACAAATCGATTAACGCAGCCTTGCGAAACAAAATTACCAAACGCTGTTACTTTTGCGGTAATCATTATCACCCCCGCAGTAAGTGTCCTGCAAGAGACGTTACTTGCAACATTTGTTCTAAACATGGTCATTTTGCCAAAGTCTGTCAATCAAAATTAAAATTTTCCACCTCGACTTCATCGGCGTTATGTTCCATGTCCAACTTAGAGGATCCAAGTTCATTGACTTCCATTACAATCAATGGTCAACAAATCGAATGTCTTCTAGATACGGGCAGTTCAGAAAATTTCATTGACACGAATATCGCACATAAATTACAACTGACAACCACATCTTGCTGTAAAACAGTTTATATGGCGTCCTCCTCCTCTTGGGCCACAATTACAAAACAGTGCACAACAAACATTGAGTTGAATAAAAATACTTATCCACGCTGCCGCTTTTCATTGTTGTCGTCATTATGCGCTGATGCCATATTAGGCAGAGAATTCATGAAGGAACATGAATTCATAACGTTCCCATTCGGTGGAAATTTGCCTGGACTAACTCTCGCTAACATATCTCCAGCATCTGCCATAAAAATCCAGCCATTAACACTTTTTCCGAATTTGCCGAAACATCTCATTCCAGTTGCCACGAAATCAAGAAGACAGACACTATCAAACGCCGAGTTTATTCGAAGCCAAGTAGCTAACTTACTCAAATCCGGCATTATTCGAGAAAGCAGATCGCCTTGGCGCTCACAGGTTCTTGTTGTTACAAATAGGAATGGTAGACAGAGAATGGTTGTCGACTACTCGCAAACTATTAACCGATTCACATCTTTGGATGCCTACCCTCTTCCTAATATCGATGACCTCATTTCGAAGATTGCAACACATTCCGTGTTTTCGACGCTCGATCTTTCCAGTGCTTACTATCAGATTCCATTGCTGGAGGAAGATAAAAAATACACGGCTTTCGAAGCATCAGGACGTTTGTACGAATTCCAGCGAATTCCTTTTGGACTTACAAATGCTGTTTCTGCTTTCCAACGAATCATGAATAACCTCATCGAACACTATCAACTTGAAGGAGTATTTGCTTACTTAGATGACATCATCGTGTGTGGAAATAGCACTGATGAACACGACAAAAGACTAGATCGTCTAACGACCATCGCTAATCAGCTCAACATCAAATTCTCTCCGGAAAAGTCGCGTTTGGGCAAGACACAACTCAATTTTTTGGGCTACCATATTCGACATGGTTGCATCAAACCTGACACTGAAAGAATTAAGCCATTTCTTACTTACCCGATTCCGGAAAATCACACTTCACTACAGAGACTCCTCGGTATGCTCGCTTACTATTCGAGGTGGATCCCTTCTTTCTCGGCAAAGATACGCCCACTGGTAGAATCGAAAGATTTTCCCCTCGATCGTGCTGTCATCCGACAGATAGAAGAAATAAAGTCGGAAATCTCGAATTCATTTTTATGTGCTTACAATCCGGATCTTTCCTTGACTGTTGAAACTGACGCCTCATATTCATCTATCGGCGCGGTGCTCAGTCAAAACAACTGCCCCGTCGCCTTCTATTCACGATCCTTGCCTAAAACAGCGTTGCGACAGTCGAGTGTGGAAAAGGAGGCTTACGCGATTGTGGAAGCTCTTAAATATTGGAAGCATTTCCTGCTAGGACGCTATTTCATTGTCAAAACCGATCAGAGGTCAGTGTCATTTATGTTTGATCAAAAACTGTCGAATCGCATAAAAAGTGACAAAATCGCTCGATGGAGAATTGAACTTGCACCTTACAATTTTGGCATTGAATACCGGCCCGGACAATCAAATAAAGCTGCTGACGCAATGTCTAGGATAACATGTTCGTCTTGCAAAACAGTTAACGATCTTAAGATCTTGCATAATTCATTGTGTCATCCGGGTGTCAGTCGATTACTTCACTACGTTCGTTCGCATGAGTTACCTTTTGACAAAAGTGACGTTGCGGACGTTGTCTCTTCGTGTCAAATTTGCGCCGAATTGAAGCCTCGATACGCTAGACCAGAAACAGCACATGTCATCAAGGCTACGCATCCATTTGAACGGCTAAGCATTGACTTTAAAGGCCCATTGACATCAACTACAGAAAACAAATATCTCCTTTGTGTCGTTGACGAATATTCTCGCTTTCCGTTCGCCATACCGTGTAAGGATACATCTTCTATATCAGTCATCAATTGCCTGAATCAAATCTTCAGTGTTTTTGGTTACCCAGCCAACGTTCACAGTGACCAAGCAACATGTTTTCAATCCAACGAATTCCGAACGTATCTAAATTCTCGCGGTATTAGCTGCACCCGCAGTTCGTGCTACAACCCACGTGGTAACGGACAGGCCGAACGATTCGTTGGAATAATCTGGAAGACAACCCAACTCGCCCTCAAAACTCACAGGAAAACACTGGCGGAATGGGAATTTGTTCTGCCATTGGTTTTGTCATCTTTGCGCAGCTTACTGTGTACCGCGATAGGGGAGACTCCACATCAACGACTATTTTCTTTCCCAAGGAATTCTTGTAACAAATGTATCGTTCCGAGATGGTTGGGAACAGGTGAAAACGTGCTTTTAAATCAGAATCCAATGTCTAAATCAAATCCGTCGTTTTCGCAGGCTGAAATCTTACAATCAAATGGTAACTACGCTACTATTCGGAAACCTTGCGGGAAAGAGATGAATGTGTCCGTAAGAAGACTGACCAGGTACCCTATTACAAATTCTAACATAGATAACGATATGCTACTGATTGATCGGACATCAGAAGGAGACGGCATGCATTCAAAAACCGACTCGACAATCGTATCACGACAATCATTGAATGGAGCTGATAATATTACACAAGTTGGAATCGGTAACTATCGGAGTGAAGAGAATCAACAAGTCGAACATAATAGACTTCAAGAATTACGGCGTAGTCCTAGGGATAGAAGAACTCCGAAGTACCTAGACGATTATATAATCGGGGAAGACTGTGATAATCTAACATGTAATCATATTGTATAACTATATTCTAGATTGTTGAATAAAGCCTTATTTGGTTTATCATTACAGAAGTACACTCTCAGAACTAATATGTTCTTTTGAATTTTGGGGATACACACACGGCGCAGCATATAGAAGACGGCTCAACACATGAGCAAAGATTAGCGGACGTAGGGCAAATTGATTGAGTGCAATGAAAGTGCGTCGAAGTTGACCGATTATCCCAAACGCATTTGAACAAGCATGTTCAGTATGTGTGACGGTACTCAAATCACTGTTTATCCACACTCCCAAGTCCTTATATTTGTTCACTCGTTCTATATCACTGCTTTGAAAGCTATAATTAGCTAAAGATTGAGCATTTCCGCCACAAACACGTAAATGTTTGCATTTTGATATATTTACAATCAACCTATTGTGCAGAGCCCAATTTTCGACTTCATTGATATCCCGTTGCAGTTTAACTATATCATTGGGTGAACGAATTGCCCGCCAGATTTTCAAATCGTGTGCATATAAAAGCATCCGAGAATCAATAAATTCCGGGAGATCGTTGATGTAGACACTAAATAACAATGGACCCAATACTGAACCTTGAGGCACCCCTATATTACATGGCCGCGAAGAAGAGTAAAAATTATCTACATGCACACAATAACTACGATTGTTTAAAAACGATGCAATCCATCTAACAAGCAAAAATGGAATGCCACTTTTCTCTAGTTTATTTAGGAGGAATCTATGGTCTACTCTGTCAAATGCCTTAGAGAAATCGAAGAATATGATGTCGGTAGCAATGGATACGGCTTTATTAGCTTACCAATCAATATGGACTGCGAGTATATTAGTAACTGTCGAATAACCCTTACGGAAACCATGTTGCTCAGAAGCTATTACGTTATTCTCACTATAAAACTTGACCATATAACCATGTATAATTCGCTCTAACATTCTACAACATAAGCAAGTAATACTTACTGGTATGTAATTGTCTACTGAAGATCTATCACCCTTTTTGAAGATAGGGTGAATGATCGATTGTTTCCAATCTTTTGGAAGAGTCGTATCAATAATAAATTGTCGAAATATGTTACAAAGTGGTGTATATTGAGTCTGCTATTCGACGAAGATATATCGAAGGTAAAAAATCAGCACCTTTGGAGTTTGTCTATTTAAGACGATGCAGTTCAGCTAAAACTTTCTCAGAAGTTATCAAATTAGCTATGTCTAAACTAGGATATGAAACACTAGCACCTCTTATCGTCTCACTGTTCTGGATAGGTTCAGAATACTCGTTTGTAGTCTCTTTGTCCAAGTAAAAACGCCTTGAGAACATCTCAGCAAGGTCGTCTTCAATAACGCTATCAAAATATTAGCCAATTGTTTTATTAGCGTTCCTACTACTATTCACATATAGAAAGAGAGCTTCGGGATCATGTCTACAACTATGAGCTAGACCATTTTCAAATAAATAGCGCTTATGTCATTTTAAAGAATTGAAGAAATTTCTCGCTTACTTATAAACACCATATTCACAAAACCTACCCTTAAAGCATTTAAAACTGAAGTCACGAACCTTCATCGCAGTAGCCAGCTCAGTATCAAACCAACAAGTGCTTTTCCAACTAGTCTTAGACTTCGAAGGTGAGAATTTTACCATTAGAGAATAAAGCGTCACGCGAAAATGATCCCAGGCCTCGTCAACTCCGACAACAGCCGGATCAGGCCAACTTACTCTATGCAGCTTTGATGTAATAGCATCATAGTTCGCCCGATAGACATCAATCTGACGTTTGTACCGAGCATGATAAAATACCCTCATTTGTATATTTAGCAAAACTTTAACTACACAGTGATCAGACAAACCAACAGGAGAATCATATTGAATACTACTGATTAATTGAATGTTTGTCGATAGGCAAATATCAAGAAGGGAAGAACTACATCTTGAAAAGCGAGTATGTACATCAACAAATTGAGCAAGGCCACAATAAGTAAAACACTCCATATGGTCACAAGATTCACTATCACAAGTAGGAAGAACCGTATTCGAAGTCCATTCAACATCTGGCATATTCAGATCCCCAATTATCACAGTATCACAATCTCCTCGCGTATACAACTCTATCTCTTCAATGAGTTTCTTAGATATTGCCTTAGGAGCACGATACATAAGACCCAGTATGATGGGTGAGCTGTTATCAAACTTCACCTGACACCACAAACTCTCAACTCTATCAATAGACGACTTACTCAAAACGCGCACCTTAACTTCGTCTCTCATAAAGAGAGCTACGCCACCACCCCTACCCCCTATCCGATCACTACGGAACAAAGAATAGCCTGGGATGGATACCTCAGCATCGGATACATCACAATTAAGCCAAGATTCTGCAATACCAACTATAATTGGATTAACAGACTCGATCCTAAACTTTAGCTCATCGACTTTCTGTAACAAGCTCCGAACATTACAATAAAATATACTTATGACTTTTATTCACACCAGTGTGAGTAGTAATATCATCTCTAGCAATCTGACACACTTCAGATCCCAAATCAGCTAGGCACTTATATGCTATAAGACCTTGCCAAAACCCTCCACATTCACGAGAGGTGATACATCTAGTGGGGACCAACTGATTCGAATGCGTCGCCTCACTACTTGAAAATTTTGCACACATAGATTGCTCTCACCAAGTGCAACACGAGATGCGAGTTCTTTCTTAGCTTGAGACAATTTCTTTATTTGAAGAGCGTCAAGATCTTTCAAGAGACTAACATGATATCCTTTTAAACGATATGAATTCCGAAGAATTAACTCAGCATGCGACTGCTCCCTAAATACGCCCTTAATAATAAAGATTTTATTAAATCAAAAACATAAATAAGAGAAAAAAGAAAAGAGTAATAACAGTCAGTTAAGAGTGACAGTTAAAGACAGAAACCACAGTTCATTTCTTTCTTGTAGTCTTCCCTTTCTTCATGGCATCAAAGCCACGGGGATCTAAGCTCCGCCCCAACCGATCCAACACGCCGCCTTCCGACTGAACCACCCGGGGTCTTTCACCCCCCCCCGAAGAATCCAATCGGCGCGGACTATGCTGGGTAAACGAGGGACGAGGAGCTTAAGAAACCTAGCCTCTGCTCTGGGGAACGTCCTCTTAAGAAGAAGACTAGTCCCGAGATAGCCCGGGTACCCCAAAGGCGCACATAAGTTTTCCCTTACAATGACAGATGCGGAGCCCGTTTCAGAGCCCACCTAGCTTTCTTCAGGATACGTTTAAGTCTATCCAGGTCAGCTTTCGCCGACCAGTTCACCGTAACGGTGAACCCCAGGTATTTTACTCGACTTGAGAAGGTGGGAAGTGGTTCAGAGGCAAATATGGAGAAGAGTGCAGAGAGTGCTAATCTCTTAAGTTTTTTCTTTTTTGCAGTGGTGCCATGAAAGACAACCACCTGCGATTTAGCAGTTTAAAATAAGATTGGATACGGGTAACTGGTCTTTTAATCGTAAAAAGAAGCGGCTGATGTCAGAAACTACGTCTTTGCACCTGTGTCCAGAGAACAGGGCTGTGGTGTCATCAGCATACACCACAAGACGTTGTTCGCGTTTAAATATTTTGAATAGATTAATGGAGGCAGCAAGATATAAGATAGGAGAAAGAGGTGAACCTTGAGGCACACCCGTAATAGGGTAGAACTGACGCGCATCAGGGTCGTCTTCATAATAAAACCGCTTGGTGTACAGCAGGATCTCCACCCTGTTCACAATTCTTGCAGGCAACCCGAGGGACCTGAGAGAAGAGATCACAAAAGGAATAGAGATGCGGTCAAATGCAGCAGAAAAGTCAAGGAAAATAGCCACAACTAGGCGATGGCTATTCTCCCGACAAAACTGATCCACCTCACCTACTGCTGAATGGACCGAGCGACCTTTGACGAACCCATGAAAACCTGGAGGGATCAAATTACGCCTACTTAAATGGTCGCAGATTTTACGCGCAAGCGATTTTTCGTAAATCGACACGAGGGAACTTTGAATCGAAATGGGTCGCAGGTCCTTGGGACACGAGCATGATTTTTTCTTAGGGATATAAACACGCTTACTAATATTGATGCCTGCTACATCGAATGGGGAGGCTAAAAGCATTGTTACGGCTACCTCTCTTCTGTGATCAGCTGTCAAAAGCTGACAGACCCGAGAAGAATGCGGAACGACGGATTTGGAGATGCTCGGGAGTGGACGCCAGGAGTTAAGAATATCCGTAACAGATAGATCCCTACTCCTGAAGTTACACCAAGGCGGGATTGGTCGAGGTGATTGAATGGCTCTATAGTTGTTTAGGGCTAGTGACTCCTCCAAAACGTTTTCAAGGCTTACATTCCCTATCCAACTCAATGCTCTATCCTTCCAGCAAACAAACGTCTCCTTCTTGAAAATCGTTCAAAAGGAAGACTGAGAAGGATTAAGGCGAGCGATACTCGTCCTATCCTTACTCAGCTGGAACGTGTATCCAGTGCTCCAGTATTCATTCGAGAGGGCCTGTTTGGCGGAAGCAGAGAGATTAGGGAGGTTCAGTAATTTTGCTAGTACTTTGAGTTTCGTCGGAGTGGGATTGTATATACGACCTTTATATGTAGTCGATAGAATCGCGGTAGCTTGCGAAAAGAGGTAGGTATTAAATTCGGTCAGACTCTTATTTCCTATTTGGGGAACGATTTGGATAGCCGCCTGAAAGAAGGCCACTCTGATAGGATCGAAGTGAAACCTTCTGCGAAGCAACATATCTTCCTCGATTCTCCAACGAATTAGGTCATGAGAGGTGGACAATTGCTGGCCCGACTGCTCCGTGCAGAGGGGGTTTTAACAGCCACCTCGAGTGAAACAGTAAAATGTCGAGGATCGAATTTGTTGATGTGCAATGAAAGGTAGGGGATGGGGGTTTGTGAATAAGATAACCGTTCCTAGCTCTGCGAAGCGCTGCATTGATCCAACGACCAGTTCTGTCGTTGAAATCCCCAAGTATCATGTCATAACCGCTGTCAATAATACTATCCAGGAGGTCACGGTTCTTGTGAATTTCCCCTGGACGGATGTAGACATTGGCTAGACTGAGGCGTTTACCGTTCTTACTGAGTGAAACTACTAAACAAGACATGGCTGGACATGAGTAGTTAAATAGGAGGGAGGACCTTAAGGAGCACTTAATTAAGGTCAAGAGTCCTTGAGATGAAGAGGAGTGAGGTGGGGTTATGTACGGAGTATTGAGAACATATATGTTTTGTGATAAATCGATTAATGTCCTGGGGAAGACGGATAGACCGCGTCTCCTGAAGGACTATAACATCTGCATCTCTATCAGATAAAAGTCTAAGGGCAGAAGCACCTTCCGAATTCCACTGAATAATATTCAGTGAAAAAGGCTCGGGTTTACTCACCATTGTGTCAGACAAGTTGGACGGGGACAGCCAACCTAGACAGAGCTAGGTGCAGGAGGGTTACCCCTCCCGCCACTAGCCCCATCCAGGGTCAGAGCACCCTGGGCAATATTATCATTTCTCAACGAGGAGGCCGCTTTATCTTGTAGCAATTTCCCCATCTTAAGGGGGAGGGACCGATCGTGCTGAGGCACCACGTTTTTTTTAATTTAGGCTTTACTATAGCTGGCTCCAACGGCACTGAAGCTGAGCCAAGGAAAGCCGGCAGAAGGGGGCATCATTCTATCAATCTGTGCCAAAATAAGTTTCTTATTATTGTCAATTAGAGATAATATGTCCGAGTTTGACATTCTGTCTGCCGGCGCAGAAACGGATGCGTAGTCTTTAACAGTAGGGGTCGACTTGACAGGGAATCTTCTTTGATAGTCTTTGAAGATTCGGCAGCGTCGCGACTACGCGGGGTGGTCTCCCCCGCAATTGATACAGGCAGGAGGGGTCACATACCTCTCCCCCTTAGACATATTATCGCATGAAGTAAGTCCACAAACTCCACATATTTTTTCACGCGAACAAGACGAGGCGCAGTGCCCCCAACTATGGCATAGGTTGCAATGTGGATAAATAAACGAGTCTTGATCAACCAGGGTAAACCTTAAGTTATACCCCAGGAAGGGGTTACTGGCGGCCTTGGATAACAACAGAGCATTATCTAAATCTGCCGTGCAAAAGGCAATCGGGAGTACATCTCCTGTTTTCGACTTAAGGCCTCTTATTGAGTCCAATTTATAGGTCTTACGAAGGAGGTCGAAATCTTCATCTTCGAGGTGAGGAGGGTAGTTCGTAATTTTTAGGGTCGCCTGAATAGGCTTTAACAATAACGTTCCTGTGTGGGAAAGGCTCTTCTTAAAAAACTGTTCGTAGGCTTCTAATAGAGCAGGGGAAGCAAATGAAACTTTGACGGTGTTAATATACGTTCTTACAGAATTAAAGACTATTCTCCCAGAATAGTCTTTAACGAAGGTACGGAGAAAGACAGTAAATAATCTTTGCCTTTCTATAGGTTTTGTAGTTGTGATAATCGCCAAATTATTAAGCTTTGGAATAGGGGGAAGTTCCCCCGAGTCAGATGCTGAGTTAGAAACAAATTTACTAACCTTAGGATCGTTGATTGTCATTGAAGTGGAAAGTATTTCTTTTTCGAGAGATTTCGTTCCAAAATCGAAGATTTCTGAAGCATTTTTGCAGGAGCTTTGATGCTCCGACGCGCACAAAACGTTGTTACTTGTACACATTTTTAAGTAAGAATAATAAGGATTTTCTTAATAAAAAAGAGATAACATGTTACACATAAAGGTATAAATAAGTAAATTAGTTATAAAAGGTTAAGTCAACAGTGAGACTGCATATTCTTCATAATCACTTCTTCTCATTGCGTAGGCCTCAAATCCATGGGGATCTGAGCCCCCCAACCAATCCAACACGCCTCTTTCCTATTGAACCACCCGGGGTCTTTCACTCCCCGAAGAATCCAATCGGCGCGGACGATGCTGGGTAAGCGCGAGACAAGGAGCTTCAGAAACCTTAGTCTTTGCTCTGGGGGACGTCCTCTAGCGAAGAAGACTAATCCCGAGATAGCCACGGTACCCCAAAGGCGCACCTGGGTTTTCCCATTTAACGACAGACGCTGGGCCCGTTTCAGAGCGCAACTAGCTCTCTTCAGGTACAGCAACGTCTAGTACACCACTAGACGTTGCTGTCGTTTAAATATTTTGAATAGATTGATGGAGGCAGCAAGATATAAGATAGGAGAGAGGGGAACCTTGAGGCACACCCGTAATATGGTAGAACTGACGCGCATCAGGATCATCATCATAGTAAAATCGCTTGGTATACAGCAGTATCTCCACCCTGTTAACAATTCTTGCAGGCAACCAGAGGAACCTGAGAGAATAGATAACAAAAGGTATTGATATACGGTCAAATACAGCGGAAAAATCAAGGAAAACAGCCGCAACGAGTTGATGGCTATTCTCCCGACAGAACCGTTGCACCTCACCCACTGTTGAATGGACCGAGCGACTTTTGACGAACCCATGGAAACCGGGTGGGATTAAATTTCGCTTACTTAGATGATCGCGGATTCTACGCGCAAGCGCTTTTTCGTAGATCGAAACGAGGGAATTTTGAATCGAAATTGGCCGCAGGTCTTTAGGACATGAGACCGGATGCTTTTTTGGAATAAAAATTCTTTTGCTAATGTTGATGCCGGCCACATCGGATGGGGTGGCTAATAGCATTGTTACGGCCACCTCCCTTCTTTGATCAGCTGTCAAAAGCTGACATACACGAGAAGAGAGTGGAGCGACGGAATTGGAGGTGCCCTGTAGAGGCCCCCAGGCGTTGAGAATATCTGGCACAGATAAGTCTCTACTCCTGAAGTCTCCCCAGAGCGGGATTGGTTGCGGTGATTGAGTGGCTCCATAATTATGTAGGGCTAGTGACTCCTCCAAAACTTTGTCAAGGCCTATACTACCGATCCACCCCACAGCCTTATCCCTCCAGCAAACAAACTTCTCCCTCTTGAATATCTTCCAGAAGGAAGACTGAGAAGGGTTAAGACGAGCGATACTCGCCCTATCCCTACTCAGCTGGAACCAGTATCTGGTGCGCCAGTACTCGTTCGAGATAGTCTGTTTGGCAGAAGAAGAGAGAGAAGGGAGGTTAAGTAGTCTAGCTAGGACCTTGAGTTTTGTCGGAGTGGGACAAAAAACTCGACCTTTATAGGTTGTCGAGAGAAACGCGGTAGCTTGCGAAGAGAGATAGGAGTTAAATTCGGTTAAATTCTCATTACCAATTCGGGGAAATCGTTGGATGGCTGCATGGAAGAAAGCCACTCTAATCGGATCAAAGTGAAATCTTCTTCGAAGCAGCGTATCCTCCTCTATCCGCCAACGAATTAAATCATGAGAGGTGGACAGATGTTGGCGCGATTGCTCGGTACAGAGGGGTTTAAACAACCACCTCTTATGTAGCAATAATAAGTCGAGGAGTGAATTCGTTGATGTGCAATGAAAGGTTGGGGAGGGTGGTTTATGAATAAGATAACTGTTCCTGGCTCTGCGGAGGGCTGCATTAATCCAACGACCAGTTATGTCGTTGAAGTCACCTAGTATCATGTCATAGCCGCCGTCAATAATTCCATCCAGAAGGTCACGGTTCTTGTGAATCTCCCCTGGACGAATGTAAACGTTGGCAAGACTGAGGAGTTTACCGTTCTTAACGAGTGAGACTACTAGACAAGACAGGGCTGGACAAGAGTAATTTAGCAAGAGGGAAGATCTTAAAGAGCACTTAACTAAGGTCAAGAGTCCTTGAGAAGAAGAGGAATGAGGCGGGGTTATGTACGGAGTATAGTGTGAATGAATATGCTTAGGGATAAATCGAGTAATGTCCTGGGGGATACGGATAGACAGCGTCTCCTGAAGGACTATAACATCTGCGTCTCTACCAGATAAAAGTCTAAGGGCAGAAGCACCACATTTTTAAGTCAAATTTGCATTGAAATACGGACTTGAGTAAACGCGGCCTTTTACTATGTGTATCACGCTTACCCAATCGAAATAATGCAACGAGTTTAACACGTTTGACAATATCCACATTGCAAGAACCAAGTACCTGCGTCAATATAAATCTCACACTCTGGACGTCCTCGTTAAGACGTACTTATGCGTTCTCAAATGAAGATTCTCTTACATTGGCCAGAATAACATATCTACATCGATCAGCGGTGTGTTTCCTATTATTACCAATTTGCAATTCGAGACTGTCACGTGACACTGCGGATAGTGTATGTTGACTTATCGTTGACGCTTGTTCCTTCTTTTTGACCGTCCCGTTATCAGACATATATCCATGATTCAAAACCTGACAATATATATTTTCATCATTAGTAACATCCGGTAAATGCACTGGAATATCAATGGCTACAGTCTCACCCTCTACAGTTAAATCTATATTCATTGGATTATTTGCAAGACTTGAGGAGGGATATATAGAGTTAAGACTTGAGGAGGGATATAAAGAGTTAGAGAACTTCCTTGGTGGAGCTGATATGGGTCCAAGAGAATTACAACTCGACTGACCGACAACCAAGGGGGTAGATTCCGTCTTCAAATCATTTATCAAAGATGCGCAGCAGTACCCGCAGTAGAAAGATGCATTAGACAGAGCTGTTTTCTTTGCCCCAGGAACTGAAACATTTGTCCACACATGACAATCTTCACTTGAACGCCGAACCTGATAATTCACGAACTTGGCAGCATCACCTCGCTTTGTAGTCTTCCTCTGTTTGACCATTATATGAATGTATATTCAGACTTTATCAGAGTAAAGTATCTTGTGTAGATTTCAATAAAGATTGTGTAGATTCTTCTGGTATAGGTTTTTAGGTTTAGGTTCTTCTAATTTAGGTTCTTCTTTAGGTCTTTTAGGTTTTTTAGGTTCTTCGGGAATTGTGTATTTTATCTTGTAGTTAGAATAGCTTAACAATTTTTTAAGTGCAGTCGTCCAGTTAGTAATTGTATGTTATTTTATTTTACTATAGATCTCAAACTTTTTTAAGGATAAATAGCAGATGATCTCTCCTTCTTCTTCTTCTTAGCGTTTATCCCGTATGACGGGGTCCGCTTGCCACGATCGTTGACGCCAAAATGCCTTCTTTGCTGCGTCTTTGGGCGTGAGTCCGACCATTTTCATGTCCTTAAGAAGGGTATCCATCCATCTTTTCTGTGGTCTTCCTATTGGTCTCTTTCCGTCGACCTCGATTTGAAATGGTGCCTGCGCTAATGTGTTCACGTCTGCCCTCATTACATGTCCATACCATCGCAGCCTTGATTCTCTCAGTTTGTCTGCTATGGGTGCTACGCCAAATCGCTTGCGGATGTCTTCGTTACGGACATGATCTAGGCGAGTCTTTCCTGCGATCCACCTTAGCATTTTGGTTTCCATGCATCCAAGCTTACGTTCTGCTTCTGCTGTCATTGCCCAGCACTCAGCACCGTACATTGCTACAGGCCGTATTACGCTTCTGTAGAACTTCGATTTGAGTTTGTCTGGCATGCGTTTGTCGCACAAAACTCCAGTGGCTGCTCTCCATTTTGTCCAGCTTGCGTTGATGCGAGTGGTGACGTCTTTTGCCACTCCTCCTGTGCTGGAGATGACTGATCCCAGATATTTGAACGCAGTTGTCTTTGGCAGAAGCACGCCATTAACTGATATGCTTACATCTTCGTTCTGGTTCGTCGTCATGTACTCTGTTTTGGCTGTGTTCAGTTTCAACCCAAACTGTGCCAGGCGATCGTGCCATTGCTGAACTTGTTGCTCGAGGTCATGTTTGTCTTTAGATACCAGCATAACATCGTCGGCATACAGGATGGTCCATGGTGCTTGTCTTAGGTCTTTCGTAATCACGTCCATAACTATGATGAATAGTAATGGGGAGAGTGCAGATCCTTGGTGCACACCGACTGAGATTGGAAATTCTCTGGATTTTCCCGCTGCTGTTAGCACATTGCTCGTCGTTCCTTTGTACAACATCTTCACCCATTCGATCAATTCCTCCGGTACTTTTCTGCGTCTCAAAGCGTACCATATAAGCTTATGAGGTACTCTGTCGAACGCTTTCTCAAGGTCCAGAAAAGCTACATGGAGGGGCTGCTTCTTCTCTCTGTGCTTTTCAAGGAGTAGTCTGGCTGAGTGTATTGCATCGATGGCTCCACAGTTGCGCACAAAGCCTGCCTGGTTGACACTTAGTTTGACGGAGTCACGGATTCTCTTGTCGAGCACTCTCTCGAAGATTTTCATGGTGTGACTGAGAAGACGAATTGGGCGGTAGTTTTCACAATCTGCTAAGCTTCCTTTCTGCTTCCAGATTGGGATAGTTATGCTTCGACTCCAGTCTTCTGGCACCTCTTTTGCGTCAACAATCTTCTGGAGAAAATTAGTTAGCCATGGTGTCCACTCATCCGGATTGATTCTCCAGAAGTCCACCGCTAAATCATCGGGTCCGTTGGCTTTACCCGGCTTCATCTTCATCATTGCCTCTCTGACCTCTGCACCATTGAGTGGATCGACTTGTGTGTGATTTGGAGTCCCCTCTGGTATTGGTGGATGTTCAAACTCTTCTGTAAAGATGGCTTTAAAATATCTTCTCCATCTCTCCAGCACGTCTTGTGGGTGTATAATGAGTTTTCCCTGCTCATTGCTGATACCATGGAACTTCTCGATGTCTGCTGCCTTCTTCCGTCTTAAACGGACTAGTCGGTACACGCCTTTTTCTCCTTCTCGAGTGTCGAGCTTTTGGTAGAGGTTATCTAGGTGGTTACTCCTAGCAATAGCCACTTGTTTCCTTGCTTTCTTTTTCGCTCGGTGATATTCATCTTTGTTCTCCTGTGTTTGTGCTATCCGGAGAGCCTTGTATGAATTTTTCTTTGCCTTCACTGCGTCTTTGACCTCTTCTGTCCAAAACCAAGTTTCTTTGTCGATGTATTTTTGACATGGCTTGGTGGATCCGAGTATGTGCTTTGCAGCTAGGTGGATCGTGCAGCGCAACGCGGTCCAGGTGTCCTGTACTCCATGTATGCTAGGTAGTCTTATCCGGGCCAGCTTTGCCTTTGTTCCAACTGTGTCTTCTTCCCTCAGTTTCCACCACTTGATTCGGCTCGTCTTTGTTTGTTCTGGCCTCGGTTTACGGGGGACTTCAATTTTCAGGTCACATATCAGTGGCTTATGTTGAGTCGCTGTGGTCTCTGATGGAATGACCTTTGTGTCTAGCACCGTCTTCTTGTGTTTTCGCCTCACCAGGACAAAATCAATTTGCGACTTCCTGATTTGTGAGCCCGTTCCATGGTAATATGTGTACAGGTGGCTCGACCTTTTTGTGAAGTTGGTGTTGGTGATGGTGAGGTTGTGCGTAGTTGCAAACTCCAGTAGTTGTTCCCCTTCTGCGTTCTTCTCACCTATGCCATATCCACCGTGACATTCACTCTCATCCGTCTGTCCAACATGGGCATTCATATCACCGGCTATGATCACATAGTCTTCTTCGGGGACTTCTGCCATCCCATAGCAGAAGTCCCCGAAGAAGACATAGCAGAAGTCCCCGAAATAGCAGATGATCTATTTAATAATATAATAATACAAATTTATTTAATAAACAAGGAATAGAGGTCATCATTTATTTGAATAAGGAATAGAGGTCATCATTTAAAAAATCATTATATATTATTGTATGTTTATTAGTTATGTTTATTAGTAATTGAAATCATTTCTGATTTCAAATTAAATCTGCTATGGTAGGAGAATGTGCTACCTTCAATTTGGAAACCTAGCTGTTTTTCCTAATAAATACCATTATCAAACTAGTCATTTATAGTTTGCTTCCCAATTTTAAGTTAATTAATTTGTTACCATTGAATTTTAATGAAATTTAATGAAATTCAATGAAATTTCATTTTAGCCTGCACGCTACTTTAATCCTATCTATAAGCCAACAGCAGTACGCTGCATTTCAGTATTGGTGAACTTCATCATCCGCTGATCCGATACTCACGTTTCACGTTTCAGCCCTTTTAATGTTTGATGACGATTACTTGCTATTATCAAACTTGTCAGCTATAGTTTGTTTCCTAATTTTAAGTCCAGTCGTCGTTGAAATTTAAATTTTGATGCAACATGCAGAAACATAATTTAAAAATATAATTTTTTGTTTTTAATTTGTAGATTTTCTTTTTAAAGAAAACTTATAAAGGTTGATAAAAATGGATAAATTAGTAAATTACTTTATTAAAACAAATTGTTTTATTCACTGGAAGATTATTATTTTTATTACAAAGAGAACGTTCATGATCACCGATTGTGAAACGAATCCGACAAAGAACGTTTATTTATATTCTCTAATTTCTTATGGAAAATATACGATAACTATACCATAAATCTGACTATTTATATAATTTTTAGATAAATTGTCATTAGTCAATGTAAATAGTGAATCATTAACTATATGCCTGCTTAGAACGAATGGTGGCATTGTAAATAATCGTCCATTTATTTGATGTTAAGCTCAGCCTTCTTAAACTGTGAATAATAATACAAATTTATTTAATGTGGCAGATGCGTACAAGCTGTACGCTTACAAGTCCACAAACAAAAATGAAAAAGTCAAGCAGATAAATTGTTTAAATGGGATAGGATTTGTCGATTGAAGCACGGCAAGGAAGTTAATTGGCGTATATGAATGGGCAGATGGTTCCACGATAGAGGAGCAGCCACGATGAAGGAGCGGAGTCCAAGGGAAATAGAGTAGTTTGGGACATGTAAAAAAGGGAATTACAGGAACGCAAGGAACAGTAAAAAGGACGAGAATTATCAAGAAAAGGAAGATTGAAAAATGAAAGGGTATGAAGAGTTACAAGGCGGAAAGCAACGATAAGAAGACGAATTTGAACATTAAGACGAATTAAAGCATTTGTGGTTATTCCACCAGCACGGAAAGCAAATTGATTCAGTTTAATGAATAAAATTTTCATAGGAAAGCACATTCAAAGCACATTTCACTAGAGTAGAGATGAGTGATGTAAGACTAAAACATTCCTTAGATATAGGATTCATTATTTTCGGAACAAAAATTACTTTTGCCGTTTTGAACACTCAAGAATAATACCCAATTTAAGAATATAAGTGGAGACCGTTGCTACCAGTTAATACATTATATAATAAATCTTAATAAATGCCCAATTAGGAGTTCTGTGTCCTACATATTTTGTAATATAGAGTCCGCACAGGTCAGTGTCAACCTTATTTACATCAATTGTATCGATACAAGGGTGTTCTTTGATTACATCAGGTCAATGTGAAATAAGCGACACGGGTATAACATTTAATCCAGAATTAATGACATTCAATAAGTCATACGACTAACTTATATCCTTTATTCCTATGCCGGATTTGAAGTTAGTTTTATCGATGAAATTCCAAGACAAAAAATACTAAATTCTACAGTCTCTAATAAATATTTGAGATATGATTTCTTCGCTAAAGTAGTTAACGACATTAACTAGCTAATTTATAAACAACCCGACAAACCTCATTACATCTAAAGTGTGTTTCTTCTCTCTTCATATTTCCAGGATTAGAGGGTTATTCACGCAAGGAATCGACTGTTTATTTTAATACATTTTAGAGGAATGTGTAAATTAGCATTCTTAAAGTATTAGCTGATAGGCCTTATGTAATATGGCCTTTCCGGAATCATTTAATTTAAACTGATAACTGATTGAATACTAATAATAAAACTATTAGAACAAAAATATTTAACAGCTTAAACACACATTTCAGATTATTCCTGTCAGTTCCAGATTATTCCTGTCAGTTCCAGATTATTCCTGTCAGTTCCAGATTATTCCTGTCAGTTCCAGATTATTCCTGTCAGTTCCAGATTATTCCTGTCAGTTCCAGATTATTCCTGTCAGTTCCAGATTATTCCTGTCAGTTCCAGATTATTCCTGTCAGTTCCAGATTATTCCTGTCAGTTCCAGATTATTCCTGTCAGTTCCAGATTATTCCTGTCAGTTCCAGATTATTCCTGTCAGTTCCAGATTATTCCTGTCAGTTCCGCTCGCTACGCTCGCGGATCGAGATCAATCTATCGATAAAAGGTCACGCCTAAAAAAACGCGATCTCAGATCCCTGTTCCTGATCAAGAATCTTCCACATCGGAATGCAATGATGGTTATACCGGTTTTGAAGTTGGATGCGATTCCAAAGATTATGATGTATGGACACCTGTTCGTGTTAAAATATCCGACCACTCGGTGTATAAACGAAAACTGTTCACATGTGGTTTTTGTACATCAGTACGACTACTACAGTTATCCTGCTCATCTACTCCTGTATCACACACTACCACTCAGACCAATGCTGTTTTAGATGTTTCCCTCGCATCAACACCTGACTTCGCATCATATAATCCCATTATTGAACCTACTCTCTCACACACTCCTCGTTCAACTACGTACCAAACTTCCATTAATCTTTCTCATTATAACAATGCTAACGGCAAAGCTTTTCATCTCGTACCTCCTCTTTCATATTCCTCCCCCAATCTAAATAAATCTCAAACTTCTTTATTCTCCTCACGAACTCCTTACTCGACCCCCCCTGTATCACCTCTCAATAATTTACACCCTTCCATCAAAATCATTTCCAGTAACATTTCCGATCAACTAATTCAACACTCCATTCCTGTCACTCATGCCCCAACCTATTTTAATTCTCCTTACTCTACCTCCCACGTAACACTTCCCAATAAGTTACATCCTTCATTTAAAATCATATCCAGTCACATCTCTGATCAACCGATTCAACACCCCGCTCCTGTCACACTTGCTCCAACCAATATTAATTCTTTATCAAGCACCCCTGTCATTTCCATTTCTATCTGCTCATCTACCTCGACTCCAACCAGCTCTGTCCGTCCACCACTTCCACGAAATCGTTTTCCTTCGCGCGATCGCTGTATAATCATATCAAACTTAAAGCTTTCCGAATCTGCTTCTCCACAATCTCGCCTCGATGATGATGTATCTGCTTTCAGGTCTATCCTAGCAACCATTCTTCCTGATGATAACCCATCACTCTTCAATAATATCGCTCCTGTATCCTTTATTCGTTTAAACAAATCCACTAAATCAAATCATCTCAGTCCTCCACTCTTAAAAATCGTTTTCCGACATAGTTCACATGCCTCTTCGGTACTCTCCCAACGTTTTAAACTTCTTACCACTTCATCTACTTGCCGTATCTTTCCTGACCGCTCCCCTTCTGATATTGCCCAGCTCAATTTAGCTCGCATTGAAAAACATCGACGTGAAACAAACGGCGAGTCATCCTTATCTATACGTAAAATCAACGGAAATTTTCACGTTCTTCACACAAGGCCAAAAATTCGATGGCGTCCCATCTCTCCCCCTTGTCTTCTTCGCTAGTCGATCTCGCTCCTAAGCATACTTTTCGTCTTAGTCTATTCAATACTCGCTCCATTCTTCATAAAGCTGATATGCTTCTCGATATCTTCGATCAATTATCTATCGATATTCTCTGCATTACCGAATCCTGGCACACTGACTCCAACGATCTTGCTATTCGTCGTCTATGTCGCTCTGGTTGTTCTCTAGTTGAATCAGCTTGTCAAATTACATCTCATACATCTACTGCGTCTAACCATGGCGGTATTGTTGCCATTGCTCGTCACCCAATGTCTTTACGTAAAATCAACGTTAACATCCGTTACACCTCGTTCGAATTACTCATATGCAGATTATCAACGCCTTTCCCTCTGGAACTTGTGATTGTATACCGTCCAGGTTCAGTTGCCCCATCACGTATCTTCTTTAACGACCTTGCAGATCTAATGTCTCACTGTTCATTGTCTTATACTCCTTCTTTTGTTCTCGGTGACTTTAACATTCGTCTTGATCGCCCGTCTGACTCTGACTCTATCACTTTAACTAATCTTTTTTCTGATTTTAACTATAAATTACTTTCAACAAGCCCAACTCATATTCTCGGCGGTGCTCTCGACATCATTGCTGTTCCTAACTGCTTCAATGGCTATACCTCCTTGTCAATTACTGATCCTGGTTTGTCCGATCATTTCCTTGTCACTCTTACTCTTACTCGTCCCATCCTCCTTCTCCGCCTTTACCATTATCTACACCAAGTCGACCCTGGAAGCTTCTCGATATCCCTATTCTCTGCACAGCCTTACTCAATTCTTCACTCTTTTCACTTCCTCTTAACTATCTCTCTCCCGATGATCTCTGCATTCTGTTTGATTCTGAACTTACGTCGATCCTCAATAACCTTCTACCTAGTCGACTTCGACGTTCCCAGCGCTTGCGCCATGCTCCCTGGTTCGATTCTGACTGTAGTCTTTCTAAGCGTTGACTCCGTCACTCTTTTCGTATGTATAAACGCTTTCTTAAACGTTCACCCAACTCACTCCCTCCAAATCTTCGTGATTCCTACTTTTCTCAACGCCGTTCACATCTCATTCTTATACGTACTAAACGTACTCTCTTTTGGCGAAATCAACTCGAGTCATCTTCCAACTCGAAATCTCATTGGAAAATCTTAAACTCAATTCTTTCACGATCATCTACCCCTTGTAATATAAATCCTGATGAATTTTCTTCTTATCTACAAACTAAGCTATCTAATTTACTTTCCCTACTACCCATAGCCCCCTTGTACCCACTCTTATCTTTAAATACTTCCCTCCCAGAACTATTCCACCTTCTTTCCGTTTCGTCTGATGAAGTTTCTTCGGTTCTGCTGTCATTACCTAATAAAACCTCTCCTTCTGACCCAATTCCCACTCACTTACTTAAAAATATCTGCACTTTTATCTTACCCTTCCTAACCACATTGTTCAACTCGTCCATCCGTAGCTGTACATTTCCTTCCATATGGAAATGCGTCACTGTTCGTCCTATCATCAAAAAGCAATCTCTCGACTCTTCACTACCATCTTCGTACCGTCCAATCTCACTTCTCCCAACCCTCTCTAAACTCCTTGAGCGTCTAGTTCTTAAGCAAGTTAATACATATCTTTATTCCTCTAACTTATTTCCTCCCTTCCAAGCCGTTTTTCGCTCTAATTACTCCACCGAAATTGCATGTCTTAAAGTTTATAACGACTTACTCATATCACGCGATCATAAATTATGTAGTGTCATAGTTTCTCTTGATCTATTGTCTGCTTTTGACATCGTCGATCACTCGATTCTTCTCCATCGCCTTCGTCATGATTATGGCTTCTCTTTACCCACTGTATCATGGTTTTCTTCATATCTATCAAACCGTACATTTCGCGTATATTCTAACTCTTCTCTCTCCCATCCTTCGTCCATTCCGTCCGGTGTTCCGCAAGGCTCCGTATTAGGCCCTATACTTTTCTCTCTTCTTGGTGATTTGTCTTCGATTTCTCATAAATTTAACTTCCATGTTATGCAATATGCTGATGACATTCTCATCTATGCTCATGCACCTGTTTATCGTATTCGCGATCTTAGTGTTTCTGCTTCCGACTGTCTTGTCTCAATTTCCAATCATCTTTCTTCCCTTCGCCTTTCTCTGAATCCTGATAAATCCAAAATTATGTGGATCCTACCTCGACGCCTCGGCTTCGAACCTCCCTCCGTATCATTAAATTCTACAATTCTTCCTATCGTTGATAATCTCGTTTTCCTAGGCTTCCATTTTGACAACCGACTTTCACTTAAACCTTTCGTTAGAGATAAAGTACGCTCATCTACCTTGATACTCCGCAACCTCCGTCAAGTTCGTAGATTGATCGATTTCCCTTCTTGTATGACTCTCATATCATATCTCCTTTTTTATAGACTCGATTATTGTCTTAGTCTATTTTCCAACTCACCTAAATCCACTCTTCTTCCCCTACAACGCATCGTCAACGCAGCTGTCCGAATTCTCCTCCGTCTTCGTCGTTTTGATCACACATCCTACCATCTTGCTTCTTTCGATTTGCCTACAATTTATTGTCGTGTTCAAATTCGTCTTCTTATCGTTGCTTTCCGCCTTGTAACTTTTCATACCCCTTCATTTATCAACCTTCCTTTTCTTGATAATTCCCGCCTGTTTACTGTTCCTTGCGTTCCTGTAATTCCCTTCTTTTACATGTCCCAAACTACTCTACCTCCTTTGGACTCCGCTCCTTCCTGGTGGCTGCTCCTCTATCGTGGAATCATCTGCCCATTCATATACGCCAATCAACTTCCCTGCAGTGCTTCAAACGACAAATCCGATCCCATCTGAACAATTTAACTGCTTGACTTTCTCATTTTTGTTTGTGGACTTGTAAGCGTACAGCTTGTACGCATTTGCCACATTAAATAAATTTGTATTATTATTATTAATAAAGAACTGTGGAATTATTTTTAATATGCTTTTCCAATAATCTCACATTTTTCATTCTATTCAATTAGCGTTAATTTCCAAATCTATTAATTATTTGTTTCTCGTTTCCCATTTATTGTGCTCAATTTTCAAAAAAATCCAAATTATTATTTTTTATTTTTAACATTCGAACATTAAATTAGTATTCGAACATTCGAACATTTAATTGGTATTCGAACATTCGAACATTTAACATTGATTTGTTATTGGCAGTGCATTTATCAATTTTAATTAATTTTGTTCTTTTTTGACATATAATTGAATATATTCAATTATATAGTCCAGTTATACTGGACTCCCAAAATAATAGTTGATTGGATTAGAGAATTTCTTCGTGATCGTTGCTTTCGAGTACTTGTCGATTGGTCATTGTCTGTGTCTAGAGAATGTCATATTGGAGTACCTCAAGGTTCAGTTTTAGGTCCGCTTTTATTCAGCATTTATGTTAACGATTTGCCTGGGTGCATTCGCTCTCGATCATGTTTGTATGCAGATGACTTAAAAATATGGCGGCCCATTCATTCATGTGAGGATGTTGATAATTTGCAAACTGACATAGATAATTTGGAGTTGTGGGCGGCGTTAAACAAGCATGTGATAAATGTTTCGAAATGCAAACACATGCGTATTATTGGTAATGCTCGCAAGCAACTAACATCAGCTTGTTACACATATAAGGACTGTATTGTGGAAAGTGTCGATAGTTACAAAGATTTAGGAGTATGGATTACCTCTAATTTATCAACCAAAAAGCACACTGATCAAGCTTGTGCCAACTCCAATAAAATGATAGGTATGATTCGACGCGCGTTTGTTCGCGTTAATCCGACTGCTCTTCGGCCTCTGATTTTAGCACATGTATTGAGTAGACTTTTATATGCAGCTCCGGTTGTATACCCACGTACTGTGCATGAACATAAGAAATCAGAGAGGGTACTTCGCAGGGCAACAAAGCTAGCACCAACGTTGGCGTCGCTGCCTTATGAAGACAGACTGAGATCATTAGGACTTGAGACCGTCACATGGACCCGTCGGTACATGGATATGTGCCTTGTTTGGCATTTATTCCAACGTCCTCATCACCCTCTTCGGAGTAGGGTTCAACTACGTTGTTCAAATGTTCTTCGCGGTCATTCTTTAACTATTCGAAGAAACAGAGTACAGAAATTGGGCGCGATGCAATTTGATAGAAGAATTGTTGAGCTGTGGAACAACCTTGATGCAGACACCGTTGGATGCAGTTCACTTAGTGCTTTTAAAAGAAGACTACGAATGGATCAAGCAATGTTTCGTGTTGCATTTCCTTATTTTAAAAACTAATTAATTTATTTACGAACTTATTGTGAGCCAGCTATTTGAGCTAATGCTCGTATGTTGTTGAATGTATAATAATAATAATAATAATATTCTAATATAAGAAGAATTAGATATATTTCATTACATTCTGTTCGAATGTATCGTTGAATCTAAATCGTTAAATCTAAAATGTTAAAACCAGGAAGCAAACGGTGAAGTTGAATTTGAAACGTTTTAAACTGATATTGAGGTGACGTAAAAGTTGCTTATTCAAATTTTTGATCGAAAAGTAGAGAATGAACAAAATATATTTAACGATTGTTAAAACTATATATTTAAATAATATAAACAAATATTTCTTGTAGTGTTCTTATTAATTCCAATTTACAACACGCTACTTCTCAGAATATACATATTAAGCTGATATTACAAAATATTAAAAATATAGAAATATTTAAATGCTTAAATATTTAATTTGATATAATGGAATATAATGTGTATATTAAATGTTTTGTTAATATTTATTAAATCTTATCCAAGTATTTCAAAATGTAATTTAATTAAAAGTTGTAAAATTAAACAACAATAACCAACATTCAAATTGAAATGTCTAACATTAGTTGTTGGTATGCACTTCAAAGAGAGGAACTGAGATTTAATAAAATTGTTAAGCTAACACTGTTCATTAGGAATGACATAAAATATTGTTTGCATTGGATGTATTAAACTGTTAATTTTATTTGCTCTAAATATTTTAGATGTCCTCTGGATTGAGAGATCTTAAATCCAAGCAGCTTTCATCCGAGAGTTCATCATCTGTCTTAGATACACACGATTTTAAATTCGACACTGTCGAAATAGATGCCGTTGTTATTATGAAAATTATCAAACATACAAACGATGAAAAGGAAGAGGCAGCAATGGGCAGCTTGGTTGGACTCATCAACAATCATACCTTGGAAGTGACGAATTGCTTTGCCCTTCCACTTTCCCAACATGCAAAGCCCGTAATTGGTCTTAGCCAACAACAAAATCAGCAGCTAGTTTCCGGTCAATCAGCAAAATTCGAAGTCGACATGGAGCAATATCAATCGACAATGATTAGCTTTTTCCGTGAAGCAAAGCTGGACTACATGCAAGTAGGTTTCTATCAGTGTGTAACGAGTGATAACATGCCAAGTGCTGAATACTTGACTGCCATGTACGATTATCACAGCAGAGAAAGTGCCGATATTGCTGTATTCTACGATCCATGGAAATTCAATAACGGTTTTATTCATCTGAAAGCTTTTCGACTTACGAGGAAGGCGAGGGACGCTGGTCATCTATACGAAATGACTCCTGAAAAAATAGCTTCATTGAATTTAATTTTTAGTAACTTGTTCGAAGAACTTCCTATACTAATTAAAAAAAGCCCGTTAACAAATCTGTACATTGACCAACTATCTAGCGACTATCCATCGGATGAAAATCACCTACTGGCAAACACACCCCTAATTCTAGAGCGGGATCTGTCTGAGCTGTACAATCATCTAGATCAATATGGAAATGAATGCTATATTCTCGGTCAGTATACGAAATTATTGCGTATATATAATCAACAAAAGGAGGTACTCATACATCAAAGGCAGAAAGATAATGAGCTTCGTAAACAACGTGGTGAGCCTCCTTTGCCCGAAGATATAAGCAATTTACTCCCTCAATTTCCAATACCAGATCGCAAGAAGTCATTCCTAAACGCCAACGATGTAATAAAATCTTGTAATGATCTGCACCAATTACTTATTCAAAGCCACTTGAAGTTATTTACATTACAAGACGGGCTTAGCAAATAAGATATGTTTGTAATAACTCAAAGAGAAACATTTTTTGTTAATATTTTTAAGGATACATACGTCATTGTTTTAAAGATGAATTGATTTGTCTGTGTTAATCTACAAACTTGTTCATTTTTTACGAAATGGTGAAAAGTTCGTTATATCGTTAGAAATTAGAATTTAAAAGTTAAACTTATCGCTTGATGTTGCTATTATCGACTTTATAAACTATAAACTTTATAATCTTTCTAATCCTAGGGATTATTATTATTATTAATACAGGTCATAGCCATAAGGCTGTTTTGACCGCTCACATAAAAAACAAATATATACAAGAAAAAAATTAAAAAAATCGTTCAGTATATATATCAGAACCATGGATACTGCAGCAACCACCATTCGTTCTCATTTCGAATCCAGTTCTTTATATTGGATTTAAATTCATTGATTGTATGCACCGCAACGACATCAACTGGAAGATGATTCCAAATATTCACCGCTCGATGAGACAGTCGGAAATGACGAGGGTATTTTCCGTGCTCATGTACTACTAGTACTTTCGAGTGCCCTCTACGTCCATCCCGTTCAACTCTATTTGCTAAAAAATTTTCATCTTTATTAACTAGTCGATACATAGCTAGAAGGTCGAAAAGAAGGAACCTTTCACGCACTGTCGGCATATTCAAACTTTTTATTCGTGCTTCATAGGGAAGATATCGTACCTGAGGACATAATTTCGTAAACCGTCGAAGTATGCGCTCTAATTGATCAAGTTCTGTACGCGTACACGGAAAGACTACTGGCGACACATATTCTAATATCGGTCTTATAAGAGCATTATATAAACGCACAAACAAACGGGAGATAAATCTTTAAAGCAATTTTTGACAATATAGGTCATTCTTCTTGCTGCGTTACAAATCCTATCAGTGTTAGTACGTGTTTTCAGATTGTTTTGAACAATTATACCAAGATCCAGAATGGACTGCGTGGAAACAACAAACTCATCGCCAATAAAATATTCTTGACTCACATTGCTATGACCTAATCTCATATGTGCACACTTTTTAATATTCAATGTAATTCCAGTGTTTAAAGACCATCGATAAACAATGTTTAGGATATTTTGAAAGTCATTTCGATCCTTGTTGGTTTTAATCAATTTCCATACCTTTACATCGTCGGCAAAAGCTAAAACACTACAATCCTCAATTAAATCTAGTAGCTGATTTATAAATATGTTAAACAACAAGGGTCCTAAGACTGATCCCTGTGGTACTCCTGAGGTTATAGGACGATAAGACGATAGGGATTGACCTACACGAACAGCAAAGGATCTATCTTTAAGAAAATCTTGAATCCAGCTTATAATGGAGCGATTGACTTTATAAGACTCAAGGGTGGAAATTAGCATTTTGTGGGGCACCCTATCAAAAGCCCGACTAAAGTCAAGAAATATTACGTCGATACAGTACCCGTTAGCAACATGTCCAACCCAATCTTCACGAGCATGTAATAAGTTTGTAAGACATGAACGCCGAGGGCGAAATCCATGCTGTGCATTATTGAGAATTCTTAGCGAACTCAAATGATCATATATGCGTCTGTTTAGTATGCGCTCAATCACTTTGCATACAACACTAGTTAGACTTATTGCCCTATAGTTATTCGGATCATCTTTTTCACCATTTTTATAAATTGGTACTACAATCGCTTTTTTCCAGGCAGCAGGTAACTTCGAAATGCGCAAGCTCAGCTCAAATATGGAGGCTAATGGCTCAGCCAGAACAGGAGCAAGTAACTTAAGAAGTTGGGGTGAATATCATCGGGGCCTGCCGCTGATGATCTAGATAACCTAGCCAATTCAACAAAAACATTATGTGCTGTTATCGTTAAAACTGGAGAACCAATTTCTACCTGTTGTGATGCTCCATCTCTACATATGCTAGAGAAAGCATCTGGTGTCAGCTCAAAAGCGGATGCAAACAATTCTGCCATGCTGTCTGGCGATGTCACTCGAGTGTTACCGTCTCTTAAAGATTAAATTGCTGGTAGCAGAGCTCTGGATCCTTTCACATAAGCCCAAAATTTTTTTGGTTCTGTATCAATTTGTAAAGCTAATTGATCTTCAAAACTTTGCCTTTTTGTAATCTTAAGGCGATTGACGAAATTTCGGAACATTGTATACCGCTTTTTAAAATTATTCTGATGACGGCTTAGTTCAAATAGACGATTCCTATGTTTGAGAGCATATCGCAATTCAGTGTCAAACCAAGGAGGGTATTTAGCTTTACTTTTTGGTAATCTACGGAGTGGTGCAAACTTATCTGCAAGAGCTACTAAACCTGATTCAATAACATGCCACCTTACCTCAATGTCTTCACTAGCACAGTTGAATGATGTTCTTAGTGCCGCCTCTCGTAATGAGTCTTCATCAATTTGTTGCCAAGATCTTTTCGACACTATCAAATTTTCCAGTTTTGGGATCATACACCTAGAAAAATAATTGAATAAGATCATGCAATGATCGCTCAATCCAATAGGACTCTGATAGCTCATATTACCCACACTTGTAATTAATTTGGAAAATACCAAATCTAGACAAGATTCCTGGTTTTGCGCGAATCTGGTGGGCGACTGCACATGTTGCTCTAACATGAGATCATTTGTAAGAAAATTCCACAAATCCGCATCTGACTTGGAAGAACTACTATCCAAAACATAATTCCCGATGTGACCAGCTGAGGGTATATTAAAATCGCCAACTAGTAGATATTCTTCAAGCTCAGAACATTGACTAATTAGTGTAGAGAATTCATGACTCAATACGGATGATTGCGGCGACCTGTAGCACACGGCAATACCTAAGGGACCTCCGAAGTGTGAAACAATGACTGAGAGAAACTCACACGTGCCCAGTTCATTTTTAAAATTACGAGTGGAAGTAATGTTTAAGGGTGTCGATATATATAGCGCAACACCTCCACCCTTCCGAGACTCTCTATCAGCTCTCACCAAATTATATCCCATAATAGCAATTAAACCATCGGGGATATCACGATGCAGCCATGTTTCAGTGAGAGCCAGGATCGCAGGTTTATTTATAATGACCCATGCCTTAAGTTCATCAAATTTTGGTAAAATACTCCTTAAATTAGTATAGGCGACACTAATACCAGAAGCAGAGGGTAATTGAGTAGTAATGTTGGATGTGATATCAATGCGCGCTAGATTTCCTGATTGTAAAATGGAATCCCTCGAAGAACTCTCCAAACTCACCAACGCACGAATGGTCGCCGACGAACTACTCGAAAATTTCTTATCATTAGATCAGTCTCTCCATTCGATCTTCTAAATGCTAGATTAGCACGAGCATTATTAAGCAACAATCTTTCCTCAACCGAGAGATCTTTAAAAATTTTTGTCGTCTTACCTTTCAAGCGATAACCTCTAGCTAAAACTGCTCTTGTATTATCTGCAGAATCAAATACTACTTTAAGTAATCGTGGTTTGTGTTGTGCTTTTTTACTAAGACGAAATAAGCTTTTGACATTGAGACTACGCGCAATATTCTCTTCACCCTGAACGAATATATCCGAAAAGACCTTACGAATAGAAACTACGTCATCATCCACACGGGTCTGAACGTTGTCTGCAGAAGATTCAGTGATGTTAGCAAAAATTACGCAATTATTTCTGTTTCTAGCACGATTCCTAATATTGATAATTTCAACAAATGTCTTATCTGTCAAATCATTGGATTTCAGTCCATTTTCATTTCCGACTGCCACATCATTACACACTCTATCATCGTCTCTTGTCTGCGTTCTACTTAAAGGCTGCTTTAATACATTCTTTGGTTGAACAGGAGTAGAAATCAATATATTGTGGTTCTTAGGACTGTGTTCCGCGAATATGTCAGATAAAGGTGAAGGCCATTTAGTAATACTCTCAGGTGTAACTTTATCCTTGTCGTTTGCCATCACAGTGCTGTCATTGATATTTCTTCTTTGTTTATATACCGTCCGTGAATGTTTATGTCCTCGTGTCCAAATGCGAGTCGAACTTGAAGCATCTATTACGTCTGGTTCCTTATTTGAATTGACGTGTAACGACATCGGCGTAGTGATTTTGCTCTGGCATATGCTAGATTCTTTGTCAATTATTTGTTCTTGAATCTTGGGTGTCTTTAAGTTAAAATGAGCATTGTCCTTTGCTGATGTCGGTGAACTACAAAATACGATTGACGCAGTACAAAAACCACATATGAATTTTCTTCTACTCAATGTATCAGCATCTTTATGTGGTACAGTTACTGTAGTCCAGACATTGCAGCCATCACCATCACATCCTACTTGTCTTGATATGAATTCAGGAATATCGTTTCCCTTACGTCTGCCCATAATTGTGGTCTGCTAATATCAGGTCGTGTATTTACTTTAGATTATATTTACTTTAGAGTGTATTTACTTTAGATTGTATTATTAGTATACAACAGCCGATGAGCGGTGGCTCGTTTGTCTGTATCTCAATGTAACTTATAATTACTTATAATAAGTAATTATTCTGGAATCGTTCTTCTGGAATCGTTCTTCTGGAATCGTTCTTAATTGTTTGTATGTTATTTATTGTAATTTGCTAGAACAGTTATAAATTTTCTTAGATTAGAGAAGCAATAGAAGTATATTATAAACGTGATACTGCGTTTTCAGTCAACAGCTTTGTAATTATATAAAAATAACTATTAATTAATTATTACTACTTAATTTAATCGAATAATAAAACACTTTGAGATAAAATCGTCAATGTTAAATCGTCTCTATCTTCTCCCACATTAACATATTCCTCTCCTCATGATCTCGTCTTTCTTTTCGACTCTGAACTCACATCCACTCTCGATCTTCTCTTGCCCTTCAAGCCTCACCCACACTGTCGCTTGCATCGTTCCACGTGGTTTGACATTCAATGCCTACTCTCTAAGCGTCGAATCCGTCATGCTTTTCGAGTCTATCACCGCTCTCTCAGACGTGACATCCGCTCGCTCAGTCCGTTCTCCGTGATTCAAAAGATATTAAAAGATAAAATGTATAATTTATTTAAAATTCTCAAATGTTCGTGATATCACATCAGTAAGCTTTATTTAAATTACAATTTAAAACTTTTTAAGTCGATTATAATTCGAAAAATTTTGATTTTTTGAAAACCGACTTTTTTATTTTTAATATGCTATTCCAATAATCTCACATTTTTTCATTCTATTCAATTAGCGTTAATTTCTAAATCTATTAATTATTTGCTTCTCGTTTCCCATTTATTGTGCTCAATTTTCAAAAAAATCCAAATTATTATTTTTTATTTTTAACATTCGAACATTAAATTAGTATTCGAACATTCGAACATTTAATTGGTATTCGAACATTCGAACATTTAAAATTGATTTGTTATTTGCAGTGCATTTATCAATTTTAATTAATTTTGTTCTTTTTTGACATTAAATTGAATATATTCTAATATAAGAAGAATTTGATGTATTTCATTACATTCTGTTCGAATGTATCGTTGAATCTAAATCGTTAAATCTAAAATGTTAAAACCAGGAAGCAAACGGTGAAGTTGAATTTGAAACGTTTTAAACTGATATTGAGGTGACGTAAAAGTTGCTTATTCAAATTTTTGATCGAAAAGTAGAGAATGAACAAAATATATTTAACGATTGTTAAAACTATATATTTAAATAATATAAACAAATATTTCTTGTAGTGTTCTTATTAATTCCAATTTACAACACGCTACTTCTCATAATATACATATTAAGCTGATATTACAAAATATTAAAAATATAGAAATATTTAAATGCTTAAATATTTAATTTGATATAATGGAATATAATGTGTATATTAAATGTTTTGTTAATATTTATTAAATCTTATCCAAGTATTTCAAAATGTAATTTAATTAAAAGTTGTAAAATTAAACAACAATAACCAACATTCAAATTGAAATGTCTAACATTAGTTGTTGGTATGCACTTCAAAGAGAGGAACTGAGATTTAATAAAATTGTTAAGCTAACACTGTTCATTAGGAATGACATAAAATATTGTTTGCATTGGATGTATTAAACTGTTAATTTTATTTGCTCTAAATATTTTAGATGTCCTCTGGATTGAGAGATCTTAAATCCAAGCAGCTTTCATCCGAGAGTTCATCATCTGTCTTAGATACACACGATTTTAAATTCGACACTGTCGAAATAGATGCCGTTGTTATTATGAAAATTATCAAACATACAAACGATGAAAAGGAAGAGGCAGCAATGGGCAGCTTGGTTGGACTCATCAACAATCATACCTTGGAAGTGACGAATTGCTTTGCCCTTCCACTTTCCCAACATGCAAAGCCCGTAATTGGTCTTAGCCAACAACAAAATCAGCAGCTAGTTTCCGGTCAATCAGCAAAATTCGAAGTCGACATGGAGCAATATCAATCGACAATGATTAGCTTTTTCCGTGAAGCAAAGCTGGACTACATGCAAGTAGGTTTCTATCAGAGTGTAACGAGTGATAACATGCCAAGTGCTGAATACTTGACTGCCATGTACGATTATCACAGCAGAGAAAGTGCCGATATTGCTATATTCTACGATCCATGGAAATTCAATAACGGTTTTATTCATCTGAAAGCTTTTCGACTTACGAGGAAGGCGAGGGACGCTGGTCATCTATACGAAATGACTCCTGAAAAAATAGCTTCATTGAATTTAATTTTTAGTAACTTGTTCGAAGAACTTCCTATACTAATTAAAAAAAGCCCGTTAACAAATCTGTACATTGACCAACTATCTAGCGACTATCCATCGGATGAAAATCACCTACTGGCAAACACACCCCTAATTCTAGAGCGGGATCTGTCTGAGCTGTACAATCATCTAGATCAATATGGAAATGAATGCTATATTCTCGGTCAGTATACGAAATTATTGCGTATATATAATCAACAAAAGGAGGTACTCATACATCAAAGGCAGAAAGATAATGAGCTTCGTAAACAACGTGGTGAGCCTCCTTTGCCCGAAGATATAAGCAATTTACTCCCTCAATTTCCAATACCAGATCGCAAGAAGTCATTCCTAAACGCCAACGATGTAATAAAATCTTGTAATGATCTGCACCAATTACTTATTCAAAGCCTCTTGAAGTTATTTACATTACAAGACGGGCTTAGCAAATAAGATATGTTTGTAATAACTCAAAGAGAAACATTTTTTGTTAATATTTTTAAGGATACATACGTCATTGTTTTAAAGATGAATTGATTTGTCTGTGTTAATCTACAAACTTGTTCATTTTTTACGAAATGGTGAAAAGTTCGTTATATCGTTAGAAATTAGAATTTAAAAGTTAAACTTATCGCTTGATGTTGCTATTATCGACTTTATAAACTATAAACTTTATAATTTTTTAATCCTAGGGATTAGAGAAGCAATAGAAGTATATTATAAACGTGATACTGCGTTTTCAGTCAACAGCTTTGTAATTATATAAAAATAACTATTAATTAATTATTACTACTTAATTTAATCGAATAATAAAACACTTTGAGATAAAATCGTCAATGTTAAATCGTCTCTATCTTCTCCCACATTAACATATTCCTCTCCTCATGATCTCGTCTTTCTTTTCGACTCTGAACTCACATCCACTCTCGATCTTCTCTTGCCCTTCAAGCCTCACCCACACTGTCGCTTGCATCGTTCCACGTGGTTTGACATTCAATGCCTACTCTCTAAGCGTCGAATCCGTCATGCTTTTCGAGTCTATCACCGCTCTCTCAGACGTGACATCCGCTCGCTCAGTCCGTTCTCCGTGATTCCTATCTTACTCTTCACAAGTCTCATCACCTACTACGTACTAAATGTAACTCATTCTGGCAGCATAAAATCAACATTTCATTGAATTCTAAGTTTCTCGGCATACTTTTAACTCAATCCATTCTCGCTCCTCTTCGTCTTACAACATAAATCCCCATGATTATTCGTCATTTCTCCAGACCAAAGTATCCATGTTGCTTTCTTACAACCGCGTATCCATTCCATCTCATTGTTACACGCCAAGTATCATCCTCTTGGAACTTTTTCATCTTCTCCATTGTCTCATCTGCCGAAGTATCATCAGTCCTCACGTCGTTGACAACAAAATCTCTCATGCTGATTCCCTGCCCACCATCTTACTTAAATCCATATGATCATCGATATCACCTTTCCTCACCACCTTTATTAACTCATCCATCCGCAGTTGAATATTCCCTTTACACTGAAAATTCGCCATCGTTCGTCCCATCCTTAAGAAACAATGGATCGACCCCTCACGTCCTTCTAGATATCTCCCCATTTCAGAACTCCCTACTATTTCTAAGATCTTTGAACGTTTTATCTTAATACAGATCAACGCTTTTCTTTATTCATCCAATCTGTATGTACCCTCCTTACCAATCCGCTTTCCGCTCCAATCACTTCACAGAAATCGCCTGAATGAAAATTTACAACGCCCTACTAATTTCTCGTGACAAGGCTCTATATATTGTTCTAATCTCCCTCGACCTCTCCTTGGCCTTCGACGATAGCTAAAAGGAAGGGAGGGGTCGAGCGATTGTTTCTTTAGTAGGGGACGAACGATTGCAGATTTCTAGTGTGAAGGGAAGATACGACTGCGGATGGACGAGTTAAACAAGGTTGTGAGAAAAGGGGATATCGATGAGCATATGGATTTAAGTATGTGGGTAGGCAGGGGATCGGCAGGTGAGGTTTTGCTGGGCAAGGACATGAGAACAGATGATACTTCGGAAGGTGAGACAGGGATAAGATGATAGTTCCGAAATGATGAGACTAGGCGGGTAGAGTGGGATAGGATGGAGACCGATGTGTGAGATAGCAACGTGGATAATTTCGTCTGGAAAAATAACGAATAATCATAGGCATTGATGTTGCACGGCGTATAGGAACTAGCAAGGATTGAGTTAAAAGTATGCCAGAGAGTCTTAGAGTTGAATGAAGTGATGATTTTATGCTGCCAGAAGGAGTTGCATTTGGTACGTAGTAGGTTGAGATGATACCGGCGAAGAGCAAGATAGTAATCACGGAAAGACGTAGTGATCGAGCGGAAATCACGTTTGAGAGAGTGGTGATAGCCTAGAAAAGCATGGCGGAGTTAACGTTTTGAGAGTAGGCATTGAATGTCAAACCATGGGCACGGTGCAAGCGACGGTGTGGGTGAGGCTTGAAGTGCAAGAGAAGATCGAGAGTGGATGTGAGTTCAGAGTCGAAAAGAAAGGCGAGATCGTGAGGAGATGAATAGGTTGTTGTGGGATAGGATCAAGACGATTTGAGTAAGGCAGAGCGGAGATGGGAGAGGTCAAGATTTCTCCAAGGGCGACGTAGGATTGTAGGTGTCTGAGGAGAGTGTGATTGTGAGTGAGATCAAGGGTGACGAGAAAGTGATCGGATAGGTCAGGATCGAAGATGGACAGTGAGGGGTAAACAGCAAAATGATCAAGGACAGCGATGATGTCGAGTGCCCCACCAAGGGGGCAGTCTAGATTAGTTTGTAATTGTAGTTGTATAGAATGTTGATGAACCAGATGGAATCCGTGGAAGAGGGGTGGTCTAGGCGGATATTAAAGTCGCCTAGAACGAGTGAAGGGATTGAGGACAAAGAACAATGAGAAAGGAGGTCAGCGAGTTCGGTAAAAAATAAGGATGTAGGAGCTGATGAACCAGGACGGTATACAATGGCGAGATCTAGAGTGATCGGATTAGAAGAACGACAGGTGAGCAACTCAAAAGAGCAAGGACTAAAAAGGGGATTGATTTAGCGAAGAGACGCGGGGTGACGCGCGAATGCGACGATGCCGTTATGATTAGAGAATTTAGAAGAGTATGAGCCTAAGGGGCGGCGGATTCGACTAGGGAGCAACCGGCAGAGAGCAGACGGCGAATGGAAAGGTCGTCGGAATCTAAGTGCCAGGATTCGGTGAGGCAGAATTGATCGATAGGTTGCTTAGTGAATAGGTTGAGGATAAGATCGGATTTTTTGAGAATAGATCTAGTGTTGATGAGGCCGAGGCGGAAAGCGTGTGTGGTGGTGATACCGTCTAGTGGAGAAGACACATAGGAGAGATGGAGCGCCATCGAATTTTTGGACGAGTGTGGACAACTTGAAAATTTCCGTATATGTTTTGGATAGAGAGTGATGTTTCGGCGTTTTCCTCGCGTCGGCGTTTTTCGATGGTGGCAGAAGAGAGTTGAGCGATTTCAGAAGGGGTCCGATCGGGGAAAATTCAAGTGGTTGAAGATGATATGAGTTTAAATCATTGAGAGAGGACAGAAGACGCGTGAGAGCGATGCTTGAAAACAAGTCTTAGGAGAATAGGCTGGGAAGGATTAGATTGAGAAGATTTGTTTGGACGGATGAATGCGACAGGAAAAATGTCCATGAAAAATGATGGTTTATCCGCAGGAAAAATAGACGAGAGGATGGATCTGAAAGCCGAAATATCGTGGTCGAGACGTGCTTGTGGAGATAAGGAGTTGGAAGGAGTGATATTAGCGACGATGACGTAACGATCGCGAGAAGGAAAACGCTTCCGTAAAGAAGGACGACTAACGTGAGTTGGTGAGATCACGATAGAAGAGCTGGCAGTTGATGATTTGGAAGGATTTGGTTGGACGACGGGAGACAGAGGATAATGATAATAAAGAGGGTGGCAAGCGATGTGAGGAAAGGTTAGGAGTGAAAGAATCGAAGAGGTTGGTGGAGGTGATTATGATTGATGGATGCGAGCTATTGAGAAGCGAGACGGGAAGGACGGGACTAGGGGTGTCGGGAAGTGAAGATGACATGGAATGGGAAGTGTATATGGTGCCATGGTCGGTGATTGGTGAAAGTACATTTGAAACGATTGGGATAGTTGGAGTTAATATGTTGGATGTTGATTTGTGCTTATTGAAAAGGTTGCGGATTAGTTTGTTAGCACAAAAACCACATACGAAGTCTTTCATAGACTTATTCTTGTCGCAGGTGATTGATGGCCAGACGCTGCAGTCGTGTATCGAGCACTGTACGTGTAGTTGTCCATAGTTGGTGTCGGTCTCAGTTGTATTCTTACTTCCTCCCATAAACTCTAAAAATTCTGCAAGCGGAGCGAGCGGAACTGGATTGATCTGAAACTGGATTGATCTGGAACTGGATTGATTGTATGTTATTTATTTTATGTATATTAGATATCAAATGTATGTTCAAGCTTTTTTAATTTTTTGTTCTCTGGATTGAACTGGATTGATCTGGGATGTATGTGATTTTATCTCTCAAACTTCTTTACGTGTAATGTGTAACCCATTAATTAATATTAACATTTTTTATATAAAAAATGTTTCTTCAATCTACAAACTTCTCTCACATCTTCGTCTTGTTCTGAACCTAGACAAGTCCAAAATAAAGTGGATCATCCCCCTTCAACCTAACATATCTCCCCTGTATATTTTGCCTCATCAATCATACCCATAGTCCACAATCTCACTTTCTTAAGATTCCATGTCATGATCACCTTTTCTTTAAACCATTCGTCCGTGACAAGGTCCGCTCGTCAAACTTATTTCTATGTGGCATCCGCCGTATACGCTCCCTTATCGACTTCAGTTCCTGTATGTATCTTCCTTCATTGCTTCTTTTCCCTTAAATCGATTACTGCCTCAGCCTTTTCTACAATTCTCCAAAATCCATCATTCTACCACTACAACGCACCATACGTAGGAGCACTCCGCGTTCAAGTGCTCCTACGTCTCCGTCGCTTTGACAACTCATCATCATATATTGCCCAACTCTCCTGGCCCACAATCCACATCGGCATACAACTCCGCCTTTTCGTAACTTTTCGTCTCATCGCTGTCGGCTCATCATCGTTCATCAAGTTCACTTTCTTAGATGACACTTGTACTACCTCGCTATCACTGCCTTCCCATCATTCCCTCGCCTTTATTTTTAGTAACTTAGAACAAGTTACTAAAAATTAAATTCAATGAAGCTATTTTTTTCATGAGTCATTTCGTATAGATGACCAGCGTCCCTCACCTTTCTCGTAAGTCGAAAAGCTTTCAGATGAATAAAACCGTTATTGAATTTCCATGGATCGTAGAATACAGCAATATCGGCATTTTCTCTGCTGTGATAATCGTACATGGCAGTCAAGTATTCAGCACTTGGCATGTTATCACTCGTTACACTCTGATAGAAACCTACTTGCATGTAGTCCAGCTTTGCTTCACGGAAAAAGCTAATCATTGTCGATTGATATTGCTCCATGTCGACTTCGAATTTTGCTGATTGACCGGAAACTAGCTGCTGATTTTGTTGTTGGCTAAGACCAATTACGGGCTTTGCATGTTGGGAAAGTGGAAGGGCAAAGCAATTCGTCACTTCCAAGGTATGATTGTTGATGAGTCCAACCAAGCTGCCCATTGCTGCCTCTTCCTTTTCATCGTTTGTATGTTTGATAATTTTCATAATAACAACGGCATCTATTTCGACAGTGTCGAATTTAAAATCGTGTGTATCTAAGACAGATGATGAACTCTCGGATGAAAGCTGCTTGGATTTAAGATCTCTCAATCCAGAGGACATCTAAAATATTTAGAGCAAATAAAATTAACAGTTTAATACATCCAATGCAAACAATATTTTATGTCATTCCTAATGAACAGTGTTAGCTTAACAATTTTATTAAATCTCAGTTCCTCTCTTTGAAGTGCATACCAACAACTAATGTTAGACATTTCAATTTGAATGTTGGTTATTGTTGTTTAATTTTACAACTTTTAATTAAATTACATTTTGAAATACTTGGATAAGATTTAATAAATATTAACAAAACATTTAACATTATTTCAGAGCTTGTATATTAATTCATGATTGCAGCTGACTTCGCCATTATACTTAATAATACGAATTTATTTAAAGTGGTAAATGCGTGCCAGCTGCACGCTTACAAGTCCACTAACAAACAATTGAAAATGTCAAGCGGATATATTGTTTAAATGGGATCGGATTTGGCGTTTGAAGCATGGCATGGAAATTGATTGGCGGATATGAATGGGCAGATGATTCCACGATAGAGAAGCAGCCACCATGAAGAAGCGGAGTCCAAAGGAGGTAGAGGTGGAGGTTTTATATTTGATAGAAGAAATGGAGCCTAAGGCAAAATATGATTTCTTTGTTACCTTGTTTTGTATTCTATAATCGAGATTATCATATTAATAATTGATTGATTGCAGGTTGTGCTGATTATTATTAGTAATACAAGTTATAGCCAAATGGCTGTTTCAACTGATCACATAGGAAATTATGAAAAAAGAAAAGAAAAAAAGTAAATAGCGGTTACTCTCTGACACACTCCTCGTTCAACTACGTACAAAACTTCCATTAATCTTTCTCATTCTAACAATGCTAACGATAAAGCTTTTCATCTCGTACCTCCTCTTTCCTATTCCTCCCCCAATCTAAATAAATCTCAAACTTCTTTATTATCTTCACGTACTTCTTACTCGACCTCCCCCGTATCACTTCTCAATAATTTACATCCTTGCGTCTCGTTCTTAAGCAAGTTAATAAATATCTCTTTTCCTCTAACTTATTTCCTCCCTTCCAAGCCGCTTTTCGCTCTAATTACTCTACCGAAATTGCATGTCTTAAAGTTTATAACGACTTACTCATATCGCGCGATCATAAATTATGTAGTGTCATAGTTTCTCTTGATCTATCGTCTGCTTTTGACATCGTCGATCACTCGATTCTTCTCCATCGCCTTCGTCATGATTATGGCTTCTCTTTACCCACTGTATCATGGTTTTCTTCATATCTATCAAACCGTACATTTCGCGTATATTCTAACTCTTCTCTCTTCCATCCTTCGTTCATTCCGTCCGGTCTTCCACAAGGCTCCGTATTAGGCCCTATGCTTTTCTCTCTCTTCTTTGTGATTTGTCTTCGATTTCTCATAAATTTAACTTCCATGTTATGCAATATGCTGATGACATTCTCATCTATGCTCATGCACCTGTTTATAGTATTCACGATCTTAGTGTTTCTGCTTCCGACTGTCTTGTCTCAATTTCCAATCATCTTTCTTCCCTTCGCCATTCTCTGAATCCTGATAAATCCAAAATTATGTGGATCCTACCTCAACGCCTCGGCTTCGAACCTCCCTCTGTATCATTAAATTCTACAATTATTCCTATCGTTGATAATCTCGTTTTCCTACGCTTCCATTTTGACAACCGACTTTGACTTTAACCTTTCGTTAGAGATAAAGTACGCTCATCTACCTTGATACTCCGCAACCTCTATCAAGTTCGTAGATTGATCGATTTCCCTTCTTGTATGACTCTAATATCTTCTATCCTTTTTTCTAGACTCGATTATTGTCTTAGTCTATTTTCCAATTCACCTAAATCCACTCTTCTTCTCTACAACGAATCGTCAACGCAGCCCTCCGAATTCTCCTCCGTCTTCTTCGTTTTGATCATACATCCTACCATCTTGCTTCTCTCCATTTGCCTACAATTTATTGTCGTGTTCAAATTCGTCTTCTTATCGTTGCTTTCCTCCTTGTAACTTTTCATACCCCTTCATTTCTTAATCTTCCTTTTCTTGATAATTCTCGTCCTGTTTACTGTTCCTTGCGTTCCTGCAATTCCCTTCTTTTACATGTCCCAAACTACTCTACCTCCTTTGGACTCCGCTCCTTCATTGTGGCTGCTCCTCTATCGTGGAACCATCTGCCTATTCATATACGCCAATCAACTTCCTTGCCTGCTTCAAACGACAAATCCGATCCCATTTAAACAATTTATCTACTTGACTTTTTCATTTTTGTTTGTGGACTTGTAAGCGTACAGCTTGTACGCATTTGCCACATTAAATAAATTTGTATTATTATATTGTATACATCCGGAATTCCATGATTGTTAATCCACTGACGAAGTTGAACTTTAAATTGAGAGAAGTCCTTGGTACATGCTATTTCTCCTGGCAACGTGTCCCAGGCGTTTAATGCTCGATGTGAGAGCCTAGCCAAACTCACTACTTTAGCTTGGGGAAACTTAAATAGTTTCAACGGGTGACCACGACGCGTTTGAGAACAAACTTTAACATAGCACGAGGGAAACCCATCTATCCCATTAACCATTCACCATAATGCAACAAGGTCTAGGTAATATACCCTCTGACCCAAAGATGGTATCTTTAGAAATTCAAGCCGCTTACGATATGAATATGATCCATCCATACACATTCGAGAACCTTTACGAATGATTGACTCTAGTCTATTGAACTCTTTCTTAGTGTATGAAAAAAACTGCTTGCACGCAGTACTCTATATGCGGACGAACAAGAGCGCAGTAAAGTCGTTTGGAGACGTATGGATTAATACGATTAAATGCATTTTTGACGCAGTACATAGCTCGCAAAGCCTTGCTATAGGCAAACTCTGTATTTGATCGGGATTTCAATGTCCTATGACCATGACACCCAGATCCATATACTCCTTGACGACATTAAGAATTGAAGTTCCTAGGCGAAAACGACGGTCATCGCAACGCCTTCCTAATTTCATGTGGCCGCATTTGTCAACATTGATCTTCATACCAGTAGCCTCACTCCATTGGTATATTTCATGAAGGTCTTCCCGCAGGGAAATGCCAAGCCGATCAATATCATCTACATACCATAATTTGAGGTCGTCAGCAAAAGCAAGACAGGGACTCTGAATCCGCAGCAACAAATCGTTAAAGAACACAATAAACAGCAGAGGTCTTAGTACGGTACCCTGCGGAACACCACAGTAAACGCGTCTGAGAGTGGAAAGATGGGTGCCAACTCTCACCCTAAAGAATCGATTACGTAGGAAATCTTGAATCCACTTACACAACACTACAGGAATGCCGTAGTAAAATAGTAATGCCACCAAGCTCTCATGCGGCACCCATCGAATGCTCTTGAAAAGTCAATGAATACCACATTGATTGACCGTGACTGACCGCCTCAACTCACATTTCGCGTAAAGTCAATAAGTTTGTTAAGCAGGAACGACCAGGGAGGAAACCGTGTTGAGAAGACGACATTATTCCGAGTTCCCTCAAGTGATGCCTGATCCGGGTGGCGATCAACTTTTCAAGCACTTTGCATAGAGAACTAGTCAGGCTGATTGGTCTATAGTCAGTACAAGCCGTTGCAATGGTTTTCTTTGGGATCGGAACTACGATGGCAGTTTTCTAGACTTCACTGGTCAAACTGTTTTCAAAAATAGCAAGAAGGGAAGGAGCCAAATATCTAGATAAATTCTTCAAGAGAAACGGAGAAATGTAATCAGGACCAGTAGAGCTAAATGGGTCAAGCTGATCAAGCTGACTTACAATCTCACTAATCGTTACTGGAAGAAAACGCGAAGATTGCCCTAATGCTACACCATGCGAAGTGATAGAAGCTTTAAGTGAATTATTTGTGGGTAGCGAAAAAGATGTAGCAAAGCATTCCACAATACCACTCTGAGAAGTTATCATACATCCCTCCGCATTAAGGACATACTTGATTTCTTTGTTAAGAGTTCTGTTGCGACGAACATAAGCCCAGAATAGTTTTAGATTTCGTGTTACATTATTAGCGATAGACGATTCGAATGCATATCGTTTTGTTGCTTTCACTCTAGCACAAAGATTTCGAACATATTTATATCTGGCAGAGAAACTAGAGTCAGAACGCTTTAGCTTCCATAAACAATTTCTTGAACTTATTAGTTGTATGATGTCGGAATCTATCCATGCAGGTGACTTAGCATCATAAGAGGTTTCGCGCATAGGGGCAAGAATATCAGATCATTTATTTTTAAACTATCTTGATACCCATTAACTACTTACAATGTCAATAGACCTAAAAAAGTTTGAGAGATTAATATACACATTTGAGATAAATAACATACAAAAAATCTGAAGTGAATACTAGTTACAAGATTAATATACACAATTGTTTTCGTACTCTTATGAAGAACAAGAAGGTTAAATCTACAAGTTATCAAGTACAGTGTGACTCTGATGATTGTCGACGCTGGTCGACGATTACAATCGCTACTGATTCAAATGATAATTCTAGTGGGTCATTTATGTGTGGATATTGCGCTTCCCTGCGCATTCAATCACTAGAAGAGGAAATAAGTGTTTTAAGAAAAGCAATTCAAAATATAAATCATTGCCAGTGCAACATGAATTCCAAAGATACATTAACAAATACATTCAATAACAGCACTCCTGTTTTATCAAATTCAACTGTGCATTCTAGTGGGTCAATTGTAAATGTTCACAACAAGAGACTCGAAGTAAGCGATTGCATAATGGATCAGCGTACAACAGGGAATGTGATATTGCAAAATTCCACTAGCAATCATCATATCAATCCAATATCCAATATTACCCCACAAACTCACTCTACACGGGTATGGAAGAATATTAAAGGACGTCATTTTCGAAGTTCATCCAGTATTGGTCAACAAAATTTGCAACTTGATTCCAAACTTGGTGGATTCAACTGTAAAGATCATTCCAGGGATATTAATTCAATGTCTAAATAGTCAGTGATGGTCGCAAATGTCGGAGAATTTTCCGTACATAAAACAGGAAACGGCCAGAATAAAGAACCATTAGCACAACCGCTAGATATTAATGCGCGAATGCGTGGCGAAAACCGAGATCGGTGCGTAATATTTGCTAATATACCAGAATCTAACTCTTCGGAGCCGCAGCTACGTATTGATCATGACGTGAGTAGAGTTCGGGAAGTATTATCAAACATATTTACTTCAGGTGAGGAATCTATAGCCTCATCTCTTCTAGTGAAATCATTGTTCAGGTTAGGAAGAAAAATGAAGAACGTCCACGCTTATTGAAAGTGGTATGTAAATCGTCCGACAATGTTAACGAGATCTTACGCAGAGGGTATAAATTAAAAGGTCAAACTACTAAAATCTTTAAGGATCTCAACATTCAGGATCGTAAGATGCGACATCAAGCTTGGGAAGAGCTAAAGACCAGGAATGCTTCTGGTGAAAAGGACTTGACAATAAGAAATTTTCGTGTGGTTCGAAGAAAGCCATTTGTACGTTGGAATCCAATCGGTCCGTTAATTGCTTAGGTATTGATCCATCCTCGTTAGATATATTTCCTACTGGACTATCTATAAACGCAGGAACCAGTAAATGTTCAACTCCAATTATTAACGTCGCTTACACAAATATTCGTAGTATAGTATCGAAGATTGACGAATTTCGGAACAGATTCTTTACATATAAACCTCAAATAATCGCAGTTACCGAAACTTGGCTAAATCATGATATTGCTGATAGTATGGTAGCTGTGGATGGGTATTCGATCATCAGGGTTGATCGTAAAGTACGACGAGGAGGCGGTGTTGCACTTTATGTCGATCAATGTATAGGTGTTGACGATTTTGAATGTTATACTGACACATATGGTACTTGTGAACTGATGGTGGCGAGTCTATCCCATGTAAGAAATAAAGTTACTATTGCACTATGTTATAGATCTCCATGTAGCTTCGTTCTCACTCAGGAATTCTCATATATTTTGACAAAGGCAGCAATGGGTGACCGGTTCCTCTGTTTAGGAGACTTCAATATTTCCAGCATCAATATGGATGATCCTCATTCAGGAATAACATCTTTTAGTAAACTAGATTATGACTTGTGGAATTTTCTGTTAGATAGCCTACTTCTTGTTCAGCATGTATCAGCACCAACTAGGATTATGAATGATCAAAGTTCTTTGTTGGATTTAATTTTATCTAAATCATTAACAGATGTGCGTGACATTATGCATGAAGCACCCATAGGAGTTAGTGATCATTGTGTATTGCTTTTTCACTTCTCAGGGATTTCAAATAATATTATCGACGAAGTCGAAACTAAAATCTTCAAGCATTGTTGGTATCGTGCGGATCAGTGTAAAATTCTTCAAGCAGCATCGACTATGAACTTTGTAGGCGCTAGCGACGATGTTGAAGATTGTTGGAAAGTTTTCCGTTCAGCAATGTGCGAAATAATAGAAAAATACGTTCCTACCAAGATCGTGCATAAAAATAAAAAAGTGAATCCTCCGTGGTTTAATAAAGAACTTAAATCAGAACTAATACGAAGAAACCGACTGTTTAAATTAAGCTGCACGGACAATACTTATCGACAGGAATACGTCAATTGTCGTAACTTTTTCGAAAAGCTTAAAAAACGCAAAAAATTTAACTACGAAATGAGAATAGCTGCGGATTTTCATAGTGCACCAAAACGATTTTGGGCTCACATACGTAGAAATAGGACAATTCCTCCTGCGATTTCGTCTCTTCGTATTAATGATAACTTTATCACATCGCCTCAAGATGTAGCCGATACGTTTGCGTCGACTTTTCAACTCGTAACTAATAACACAGAAATTAACCAGCAATCTCGTGTAAGCCATCCACGAAGTTATTTTGATGTTACTACAGAGGAGTTTTATAGTGATTTAAATTCTTTACGACATTCATCACCTCGTCCGGATGGATTTCATCCCCAGATACTAAAGATATTATCAACATTTATTGCTTCACCGTTAGCTTATTTGTTTCAACTATCACTAGCTAAGTCAATTCTACCGTTAGATTGGAAAATCGCCACTGTAGTGCCAGTACACAAAAAAGGAGATCGTCACAATGTTGAAAATTATAGAGCAATAAGCCTTACAAGTGTCGTATGTAAGATGTTAGAGCGCATATTGTATCGGCGATTACTATCCTATCTTGAATCATCGAACTTGTTAGATAATTCGCAACATGGTTTTCGTCCTGGACGTTCTTGCATGTCTAATCTTTTATGTGCACGCGAAGCATGGGTTGATGCAGTTGCGCAGGGTAATGCAGTTGATGTCGTGTATTTCGACTTCACTCGGGCCTTTGATAGGGTTCCTCCCAATATGTTGATTGACGCTCTTGCAGATTACGGAATTAAAATTCCTATTATTCGATGGATTCACGCTTTCCTATATAATCGTTCTTTCAGAGTTCGAGTTAGAAATTGTCTATCTAGACCGTCAAATTTATCAATGGGTGTTCCTCAGGGATCGGTGTTGGGTCCATTATTATTCGTCATATTTCTGAATAGTTTGCTACGCTCTCTAAAATGTAAAAAATTAGCATTCGCGGATGATCTTAAAATATGGAATGTCATTACATGCTATGCCGATATGCAACACTTACAAGATGACATAAATATGGTTAATAGGTGGAGCGAACTGACCGGAATCATGATTAACATTACTAAATGTGTCCACCTCAGATTTGGTCGTAGTGATTTACCAAATGATTATTCTGTTTGCGGTGAGATTATTCCCACAAATTCGTATACAAAATATCTTGGGATAATTGTTCAGAATTCGTTTAAAACCGACCTCAATACTGAAAATATATGCAACACGTCGAGAAAAATTATTTACATGATCAAAAATACCTTTAGTTCGCTTCCACCGTCTCAGTTCTCACTATTCTATAAGGCGTTGATCAGACCAATCATTGATTATGCTTCGCCGGCGACTTTTCCTTCTACGCGTGGTGAAATAAACCAATTAGAAAAGATTCTTCGCCGATTTTCCAAGCTATGTTCTGGTCTTCGGAACATCGCCTACTGTGATAGACTAAGCCAACTAAATATTACTTCAGTTTACAAGAGATATGTGTACAATGATTTATTACAGTTATGGCGAATGATCCATGTCTTTCCTGGTTATCCATCGGAATCCGTTATTCTAAATGATCGCCCGAGCCACAGAGGACACTCTTTATCAGTTGTTGTGCAATCACACGGGAAATGTCATAGATACTTGCGATTATCTCACAGAGCGGTAAACCTATGGAACCGATTGCCAAATTCGATCGTGTCTATGGCACAGTACAAATCTTTCCAGAATGCGCTGTGCATGTGGATAAAAAGAGAAGATTCTTTGCAGGAAATATATAACTATATGTGACAATTTATTATTGCTGAACTACTTTTTTTTTCTCTTTTTTTCTTTTCTTAATATTGTGACCAGACAAAATGACTCTTTTATGTGTCAAAGTCTTGTAATAAATAATAATGTAGGTAATCAGTGATCATATTCAATGATAGCTTGTCCGTGTTCATGAATGTACACGGGAATTGGTTGTATACTCTCAAAACATTCTCTTCTCACTTTCGACCAATGACGTTTGGAAGTTTTTGAGCAAGGTGGACAGAATCTGGAATAAGGGACAGCCGTCAAGGAGAGCAAGCAGTGGTCACTACTTCCTAAAGGAGAAAGATGATCAACTTCGATTATGTCTCCTACATATCTGAAAAACATCAGATCAAGTACCGAATCCGATCTTGAAGTTAAGCAAGTTGGTTCTTGTACGTGCTGAATCAGCATGAGTTCCTCAGCTAGGAACTCAGATATTTCCCTTTCCGTGGAACTACCATCAGAAAAGACATATTCTGACCATCTAGATCATGGAAAATAAAAATCGCCCAAAAGAATAAAGTAAGGGGAGGAACATACCGATTGTAAAATAAGTTTTAGTTGATCAGTGTCTGCAATTACTGACGGAGATCGATATACGACGCAAAAACTCATACTGGTCGCTGAGTGATCGATACGGAAGCATACCTGATATCCTGTCGTTTCGTAGAAGGCGAAATCCAAGAATGTTCACAGTGGTATCGACAATATATTGTCGATACCATTGTCGATATATACCGCCACCTCGCCTACCTGATATCCTGTCGTTTCGTAGAAGGCGAAATCCAAGAATGTTCACAGTGGTATCGACAATATATTGATGCAACCAGGATTCACCAACGCAGAAAATGTCATTCGAATGAGAAAGCATGTGATACTTTAATTCCACTATTTGAGCAGGCAAACTACGAAGATTAGAATACCCAATCGATAAATAGCGTGTGGGTTGTGGTAAGGGATTACTAGGAACGGTGAATAATTTGTTAAATGAAACTAAGTGTCCCAGATCAGAAATAAAACTAACGCTACCAAAGAGTTGCGATGAATGACTGTTGAAACTACCTTTTCCAGACGAACTAGCAAGATTCAAACTGGATACTGCTAAGTAACGCTGTTGATCGTTATGGGATTACAACGAACTACTGTGCGCCATTTGACAACCTGAAAATTTCGTATGCATAAGTTCGTTTCACCTTCAGATAGCCGTTTCGTAATTCTGTTTTTGCTTCTTTCCACTTTAAACGATCTTTGAGACTCAGATCCTTAAGAATACGATGTGGATAATCTTTAAGTCGAAAACCACGTTTGAGCAAAAGGTCTGCATGTTTTGCGGAAGATAATACAACTTTCAACAATCTTGGTTTCTCTACCACCTTTTTTCCAAGTCGAAACAACTTTGTAACCTTCAGAGTAGAAGCTAGCTTCTCATCACCTTCTAAGAGTAACTGACAGAACACAGTACGGAGGCTGGACACATCGTCATTCATACGTGTTTGTGAGTTACTGGCCTTTGATTCAGGGATACCACTAAATATGATATTGCAAGATCAATCTGGATGCGAACGGTAGTTTGTAGGAGGAGCGTTGCCCATAGAAATGCTCTGACCATTGGAAGGTAAATAATTTCCTGATTTATTCTTATTTTGTCCTTCTGATTTTTATCGATACCCCCACACGAATCGCTACCTCTGATTTCACTCAATTGATGGTCTGTCGATCCAGTGTTTCGTGTAGGTTGAAATAGGGAGTTGCGCCATACTCTTCCTTTGTTTACAGCTGGTGTAGTTTGTTCAACATGAATGACCGATTTTTCATTGTCATGAAAGGATGACAGCATTTGAAGTTCGACATTTGAAGTATTATCGTGCTGATGCGTAGATGACAGTGAAAGTAATTCAATCCGCGGTTCACACGGGTCAGGAGTTGAACTGTCATCTAATGGCAGCTTAACGACAGGATTAACGATACGGGTGTTAATCGAAGTTTGATGGTCCGTACTGTCTTGAGAAACACGAACGTCATTTAAGTTGAGAGGTAACGATATATCACAACAATTCACATCACAAACCATATCTTGCACTAGTTTCATTTGGAGGGCCGAAATCATTGTAGCAGAACAAAAACCGCAATAAAAGTCCTTGCTCTTAAGCGACGACTCGGTATTTAAAGGAATGTCGACAATAGACCACACTTCACAGCCTTTATTGCAGCATTCGACTTCTAGCCGCTTATACACATTACCATTGTATGTATATGTAACTTAATTTTTCTTTGTCTGTATTTACTTTAGATTGTATATATTATATTGTAAGTAGTTAATTTAACAGCTAAGAAAGTTCAAAGTTCGAAGGCGTGATTACTGTTTTTATTAAATTTACAATTTTCGTTGAGCGGAGCGAGTCGATCTGAATTGTAAGTAGTTAATTAAACAGGCAAGAAAGTTCAAACTGAACTTTCAACTTAAATATCAAATTAAATATTTAAGCATTTAAATATATCTATATTTTTAATATTTTGTAATAATACAATTTATTTAAGTGGCAAACGCGTGCAAAATGCACGCTTACATAACCACTAACAAACAAAAAAAAAGAACATCAAAAGTCACAGGTAATTAGTTAATTGTTGAAAAAGAATTGGATTTGGCGTTTGAAGTACGGCATAGATGTTGATTGGCGGATATGAATAGGCAGTTGATTCCACAAGAGAGGAGCAGCCACAACGAAGGAGCGGAAGCCAAAAGAGGTAGAGTAGATTGGGACATGTAAAAGAAGGGAATTACGGGAACGCAGAGCACAATACACAGTACGAGAATTGTCGAGAAAAGGAAGGTTGAGAAATGAAGGGGTATGAGAAGTTATAAGGCGAAAAGCAATGATAAGAAGACGAATTTGAACACGACAATAAATGGTAGGCCGATCTTGTCGAAATGAAAGCCTAGGAAAACAAGATTATCAACGATAGGAAGAATTGTAGAATTTAGTGATAGGTAAGGAGGTTCTACGCCGAAGCTTCGAGGTAGGATCCACATAATTTTAGATTTATCAGGATTCAGAGAAAGGCGAAGGGAAGACAGATGATTGGAAATTGAGACAATACAGCTGAAAACAGAAACACTAAGATCATGAATACGATAAGCAGGTGCGTGAGAATAGATGAGAATGTCATCAGCATATTGCATAACATGGAAGTTAAATTTATGAGAAATCGAAGACAATTCACCGAGAAGAAGATAGAAAAGAATAGGGCCTAATACGGAGCCTTGTGGAACACCGGTCGGAATTGATGAAGGATGGGAGAGAGAAGAGTTAGAATATACGCGAAATGTATGGTTTGATAGATATGAAGAAAACCATGATACAGTGGGTAAAGAGAAGCCAAAATCATGACGAATGCGATTTAGAAGAATCGAGTTATCGACGATGTCAAAAGCAGACGAGAGATCAAGAGAAACTATGACACTACATAATTTATGATCGCGCGAGATGAGTAAGTCATTATAAACTTTATCAGCTTAATATGTATATTCTGAGAAGTAGCGTGTTGTAAATTGGAATTAATAAGAACACTACAAGAAATATTTGTTTATATTATTTAAATATATAGTTTTAACAATCGTTAAATATATTTTGTTCATTCTCTACTTTTCGATCAAAAATTTGAATAAGCAACGTTTACGTCACCTCAATATCAGTTTAAAACGTTTCAAATTCAACTTCACCGTTTGCTTCCTGGTTTTAACATTTTAGATTTAACGATTTAGATTCAACGATACATTCGAACAGAATGTAATGAAATACATCAAATTCTTCTTATATTAGAATATATTCATATATACATGTTATCACTCGTTACACTTTGATAGAAACCTACTTGCATGTAGTCCAGCTTTGCTTCACGGAAAAAGCTAATCATTGTCGATTGATATTGCTCCATGTCGACTTCGAATTTTGCTGATTGACCGGAAACTAGCTGCTGATTTTGTTGTTGGCTAAGACCAATTACGGGCTTTGCATGTTGGGAAAGTGGAAGGGCAAAGCAATTCGTCACTTCCAAGGTATGATTGTTGATGAGTCCAACCAAGCTGCCCATTGCTGCCTCTTCCTTTTCATCGTTTGTATGTTTGATAATTTTCATAATAACAACGGCATCTATTTCGACAGTGTCGAATTTAAAATCGTGTGTATCTAAGACAGATGATGAACTCTCGGATGAAAGCTGCTTGGATTTAAGATCTCTCAATCCAGAGGACATCTAAAATATTTAGAGCAAATAAAATTAACAGTTTAATACATCTAATGCAAACAATATTTTATGTCATTCCTAATGAACAGTGTTAGCTTAACAATTTTATTAAATCTCAGTTCCTCTCTTTGAAGTGCATACCAACAACTAATGTTAGACATTTCAATTTGAATGTTGGTTATTGTTGTTTAATTTTACAACTTTTAATTAAATTACATTTTGAAATACTTGGATAAGATTTAATAAATATTAACAAAACATTTAATATACACATTATATTCCATTATATCAAATTAAATATTTAAGCATTTAAATATTTCTATATTTTTAATATTTTGTAATATCAGCTTAATATGTATATTATGAGAAGTAGCGTGTTGTAAATTGGAATTAATAAGAACACTACAAGAAATATTTGTTTATATTATTTAAATATATAGTTTTAACAATCGTTAAATATATTTTGTTCATTCTCTACTTTTCGATCAAAAATTTGAATAAGCAACTTTTACGTCACCTCAATATCAGTTTAAAACGTTTCAAATTCAACTTCACCGTTTGCTTCCTGGTTTTAACATTTTAGATTTAACGATTTAGATTCAACGATACATTCGAACAGAATGTAATGAAATACATCAAATTCTTCTTATATTAGAATATATTCAATTTAATGTCAAAAAAGAACAAAATTAATTAAAATTGATAAATGCACTGAAAATAACAAATCAATGTTAAATGTTCGAATGTTCGAATACCAATTAAATGTTCGAATGTTCGAATACTAATTTAATGTTCGAATGTTAAAAATAAAAAATAATAATTTGGATTTTTTTGAAAATTGAGCACAATAAATGGGAAACGAGAAACAAATAATTAATAGATTTGGAAATTAACGCTAATTGAATAGAATGAAAAAATCTGAGATTATTTGAATAGCATATTAAAAATAAAAAAGTCGGTTTTCAAAAAATCTAAATTTTTCGAATTATAATCGACTTAAAAAGTTTTAAATTGTAATTTAAATTAAGCTTACTGATGTGATATCACGAACATTTGAGAATTTTAAATAAATTATACATTTTATCTTTTAAATTTTCGAATTTAAACTTTACTTTTTCCTAGTTTCTCTACTTGTCGTTATATATAAATTGGTAAAAAGATACAATTAAATTGGCTCTTACTCGACGTCCGCCGCACTTCCTTCTTTATCACATTCAAATACCGCCTCCGTCCCCACCTTCTCGGCACATTATTTAGTCTCCTACCTAAAATTAATAAATTACGTTTTCGCATCGAATATTTCAGGCCGCTAGTAATTGCGGTCAGGAATCTTTGTTGAATTATAACATTGATGACAGCGAAATTGAATTATCTCAGTTTATTATCGGGTTGACAGATTAGGTTGAAATGTGGTGATGTGGTGCTGTATATTTATGGTTAGCAACGTTTAATATACTTTGCTCTAGTTCAATTTTGAAGTTTCTTTTTACAATTCGTCCACCGGGTCGACTACGAGGCCACATACTTATGATAAAGCGCAGGCTCCGTCCCAGAACAAATTGTCTTACGATAAGCGATCGCATTGCCGACCTGTGGAACAATCTTCATGCATCGACAATCGACAGCGGTTCCGTCCAGAAATTCAAGGCAATTATTAAATCACGACAATAACAGTATCATTTTTTTCTTTGTTTTTTTAATGTTTTGATCCAGCCAATTTGAGATTATGCTCCTGGGCTGTTGTAACAATAATTGAGCGTTGTCTCTGGCGTGTTGCTCGGACCGAGCTAAATGCTCGGATAGAATCTGCAGAAACTGATCTGCATATTGTAATTTTTCTGGAAGTTCGGCATTGTCCACGATAGAGATGGCCCCCGATATGAAAACTTTTTCTGAGAATTGTAAGTTAAGACTCAATGCGCCATATCGTAAAAACAACAAATGGCTCAAAGTTATATATTCGAAAGTTCGAAGCGTTCTCAATAAGATGGATGAATTGAAGTCATAGCTAAATCTCATTATCCAAATATCATTGCCCTTAGTGAATCTTGGCTCTCTGACCTTGTTCCTGATAGCTTAATATCTATAGATGGATATAACCTGTTTCGTTGTGATCGATCTGGTCGAAGGGGAGGGGGTGTAGTGCTATTGTAGTTTAGTTATTGATGCAGTGTGTTTGCAGACGATTAGTGATGTCAATGGGATTGAGGCTTTATACCTCAAATTGTGCCTTGATCAGGTCAATTCTATGTATGTGCTAGTGTTCTATCGTCCTCTTTTGGCAAATAGCGATGATTTAATAGAACTTATTGAGCTCTGTGGTCAACAAAAAAATGCATAATCTTAGGATATCTGAATATTCCTTCAATAGATTGGGACTGGTTTTCATCTTCTAGTCGCATTGCATCGGACTCGGTTTTATTGAGTGTTCTACATAACAGTGGTCTGCATTAGCATGCACGTGAGGCAACCCGTTTCACTAGCCAGTCGTCTGCCCAGCTAGACGTGGTCTTGTCTTCGTTTAAGTCTGATATTACTCACATAGATTATCTTTCTGCACTGGGGATGAGCGATCATTGCGTACTGTCCTTTTCATTTAAATGCGCAAGCAATGTAACGTCGGTCAGTCACATGCAGAGTAAGCCTCTGAACTTTTGGAATGCTGCTTTCGACACAATTATTTACAGATTGAATCTGGTTATATGGCCAGATCCGTATAAATGCGGAATAGACGAGGCTTGGTATGTTTTTGAGAGCACACTCTATAACTTACTGATATCGCATTCTCCCAAGTTTAAAACACATAGGAAAGTTTGTCCTTGGTTTGATGGGCTTCTCCGGTATCACTCACGCGCACGTAAACATGCGTGGATTTCATTTCGCTGTGGACAACAATGTTATGAGTCTTTCAAACAAATTAGAAATAGATTTACCGCTCTCAAGAGAATGAAGCGTCGTCAGTTTGAGGAGAAGCTGAGTTCTATGGGTAGCAAGGCTCTATTCTCTTACATTCGCAAAATCAGGGGCTCGAATATTCCACTAGTATCGTTGAGGGATGATTCTCAAGGCGAGGTCACGTGTAAAAGTGTCATGGCAAACTTATTTGCCCAGGAGTTCTCATCGATGTTTTGCTCTTCGCGGACATTGTGTAGTTCTGAATCAGAAAAGGGTTCAGATGCATTCGACCGATCTAATCTGTCGTTTTGTGCTGAAGATGTTTTAAAGCTTCTCTGTAAATTAAAACCGAACATCGCTGCCGGTCCGGACGGACTTCCCTCAATTCTTTTAAATAAAGTTGCTCCTCAAATATATTTATATGTTTTCTGTATGTTTCAGTTTTCTATTCTCCAATCTCGAATTCCTTCGCGTTGGAAGGAGTCCATTGTAGTTCCAGTGTATAAAATGGGAGAGCGACAAGTGTGTAAGAACTATCGCCCAGTAGCCTTGACATGTATTATTTGTAAGTTGCTTGAAAAGCTAATAGTCAAAAACATATCCTCTGATTTGGAAAGCAACGGTAAACTCACTGACTCACAACACGGTTTCAGACCAAATAGATCAACAATAGGTAATCTTTTGGTTTCTTCCAACTCATGGCAGTCTTCATTAGATGAACGAGTTCAATCTGATGTACTTTTTATAGATTTCTCTCATGCTTTTGATTCAGTTCCGCATGATCGACTCATTCACAAATTGAGGTCACTTAGTGTTTGTTTTATGTATGTCGCCTGGATTGCGAATTACTTAAGTTTACGCTCTTTCAAAGTACGTGTAGGTGCAGATATGTCCACCTCATTCATTATTCATTCTGGCGTTCCACAGGGTGTTGTTATCTCCCCACTTCTATTTATTGTATATATCAATGATCTCCCAACTGTAATTCGTTCTGATGTCGTAATGTATGCTAACGATGTTAAGATATGGCTGCCTATTAGAGACGGAAGGGACATTAAGATCCCTCAAGATGATCTGACATGTCTAGAAAAATGGTCAGTGGAAAATGGTTTGAGGGTTAACCCCTCTAAATGTGCGCACATGTCTATTGGTTCTTCACTAAACTCATCGTATCAGATAGGTTCGATTCAGATAGGCCGAGTTGGTGAATTCTAAGATCTTGGTGTGATGATGACCAGTAGCTTAAAAACTAATGTCCACACTAAATATATTTGTAATCGAGGCTATCGTATTTTATGGATGTTTTTCAAGTCTTTTTATCGGATAAGTCCATCAATGTTCAAGCGACTATTTTGCTCTTATATTCTTTCCATCCTTGAATACGGTTTACCTGTAACTTATCCACAGACTTTAAGGGAATCCCGTGACATTGAGAACTTGTTACGTAAAGGGTCACGAATTATTCCGAATTTCTCCAATTTGAGATATGCTGAACGTTTGACATCTCTACGTGCCGGCACATTAAAATATCGCAGATCGGCCATTGATTTATCAACTGCAGTCAAAATTGTTTTCGATTGATTTGGTGGTCTCTCTAGCTTATTATCCGTGAATGATAGACGAGAAACTCGTGGGCATGTGTGGAAATTAATAAAGCCATCTACAATAATTCCTGTTCACCATTGATTTGCAACCAGGGTAATTAAAGGGTGGAATGCACTAAAGTGCCTTGATATCTCTGGTAGTATATCTAGTGATGCTATTAAGAAAGACATCGAAGCCGAAAGAAGAAATTTGCAACTACTATTTAATTGAATTTTTTGTTGATGTTTTTTATATTATTTTATCATGTTTTGTAAGCGACACGAGCTTGTAGCTCATTTGCTTCTGTTTGTTATAATAATAAAAAAGTCGGTTTTCAAAAAATCTAAATTTTTCGAATTATAATCGACTTAAAAAGTTTTAAATTGTAATTTAAATAAAGCTTACTGATGTGATATCACGAACATTTGAGGATTTCAAATAAATTATACATTTTATCTTTTAAATTTTCGAATTTAAACTTTACTTTTTCGTAGTTTCTCTACTTGTCGTTATATATAAATTGGTAAAAAGATACAATTAGTACGAAATAGATCGTGACAGTTAACACAATGAAAGAAACTAAATATCTATTTTGGCAACATCATCTAATCTCGTGGATTACGTTGAGTTCATTTTCTTTATGTTCATCGCTGATCCATAGTTCTTTATTAGTAATCAATCAGTTATCAGTTTAAATTAAATGATTCCGGAAAGGCCATATTACATAAGGCCTATCAGCTAATACTTTAAGAATGCTAATTTACACATTCCTCTAAAATGTATTAAAATAAACAGTCGATTCCTTGCGTGAATAACCCTCTAATCCTGGAAATATGAAGAGAGAAGAAACACACTTTAGATGTAATGAGGTTTGTCGGGTTGTTTATAAATTAGCTAGTTAATGTCGTTAACTACTTTAGCGAAGAAATTATATCTCAAATATTTATTAGAGACTGTAGAATTTAGTATTTTTTGTCTTGGAATTTCATCCATAAAACTAACTTCAAATCCGGCATAGGAATAAAGGATATAAGTTAGCCGTATGACTTATTGAATGTCATTAATTCTGGATTAAATGTTATACCCGTGTCATTGACCGGCATAGGAATAAAGGATATAAGTTAGCCGTATGACTTATTGAATGTCATTAATTCTGGATTAAATGTTATACCCGTGTCATTGACCTGATGTAATCAAAGAACACCCTTGTATCGATATAATTGATGTAAATAAGGTTGACACTGACGTGTGCGGACTCTTTATTACAAAACATGTAGGACACAGAACTCCTAATTGGGCATTTATTAAGATTTATTATATTTAGTCTTACATCACTCATCTCTACTCTAGTGAAATGTGCTTTGAATGTGCTTTCCTATGAGAATTTTATTCATTAAACTGAATCAATTTGCTTTCCGTGCTGGTGTAATAACGACAAATGCTTTAATTATTATAATTTTAAATTCATCCTAAATGTTCTAATTTCGCGTGTTTCCTTTCGTACAATACTTACCGTTAAAATTGTCGAGAACGGTTAATATGGTCGTCTACCAAAGTAAATTTTGTTCATTACTGTAAACCTATATGCTCCAGTTCACTCTCGTGTAAACGTAAACTATGATTTTACATAACAAATGTGGCCAATACAGAGTCAAAGTCAAATAAGCTAATGCGGAATGAAATAGCTTATGTACAAAACTAATCTATACAAATAAATTTATTTCGAATTTGGCTTAAGTCACTAAGGTTTTAAATCACATCCGTATATGGTTAGCTTTTAAAAAACTTTGGACTTATCATAGTTCGGTTAACATCCTAGTGGCACGTTTTTCCAACAATTTATCTCAGAATTATCATGTTGATGACGTCCCCTGACAAACAATTCTTTATACCTGTCAGCCTTTAAAAAAATTTTGGTTTCTAATAAACACAATTATTCCTATCAGTTCCAGATTATTCCTGTCAGTTCCAGATTATTCCTGTCAGTTTCAGATTATTCCTGTCAGTTCCAGATTATTCCTGTCAGTTCGAGATTATTCCTGTAAGTTCCAGATTATTCCTGTCAGTTCCAAATTATTCCTGTCAGTTCCAGATTATTCCTGTCAGTTCCAGATTATTTCTGTCAGTTCCAGATTATTCCTGTCAGTTCCAGATTATTTCTGTCAGTTTCGCTCGCAACGCTCGCGGATTAAGCTCAATCTATCGATAAAAGGTCATGCCTAAAAAAGCGCGATCTCAGATCCATGTTCCTGATCAAGAATCTTCCACATCGGAATGCAATGATGGTTATACCAGTTTTGAAGTTGGATGCGATTCCAAAGATTGTGATGTATGGACACCTGTTCGTGTTAAAATATCCTACCACTCGGTGTATAAACGTAAACTGTTCACATGCGGTTTTTGTACATCAGTACGACTACTACAGTTATCCTGTTCTTCTACTCCTGTATCACACACGATTACTCAGACCAATGCTGTTTTAGATGTTTCACTCGCATCAACATCTGACTTCGCATCTTATAATCCCATTATTAAAACTACTCTCTCACACACTCATCGTTCAACTACGAACAAAACTTCCATTAATCATTTCCTCATTCTAACAATAAAGCTTTTCATCTCTACCTTCTCTTTTCTATTCTTCTCCCAATCTAAATAAATCTCAAACTTCTTTATTCTCTTCACGTACTTCTTACTCGACCTCCCCCGTATCACTTCTCAATAATTTACATCATTTCGTAAAAATCATATCCAGTTACATCTCCGATAAACTGATTCAACACTCCATTCCTGTCACTTATGCCCCAACCTATCTTAATTCTCCTTACTCTACCTCCCACGTAACACTTCCAAAAAATTTACTTCCTTCATCTAAAATCATATCCAGTCACATCTCTGATCAACCGATTCAACACTCCGCTCCTGTTACACTTCCTCCAACCAATATTAATTCTCTATCAAGCACCCCTGTCATTTCCACTTCTATCTGCTCATCTGCCCCGACTCCTACCAGCTCTGTCCGTCCACCACTTCCACAAAATCGTTTTCCCTCGCGTGATCGCTGTATAATCATATCAAACTTAAAGCTTTCCGAATCTGCTTCTCCACAATCTCGCCTCGATGATGATGTATCTGCTTTCAGGTCTATCCTAGCAACCATTCTTCCTGATGATAACCCATCCCTCTTCAATAATATCGCTACTGTATCCTTTATTCGTTTAAACAAATCCACTAAATCCAATCATCTCGGTCCTCCACTCTTAAAAATCGTTTTACGACATAATTCACATGTCTCTTCAGTACTCTCCCAACGTTTTAAACTTCTTACCACTTCATCTACTTGCTGTATCTTTCCTGACCACTCCTTTTCTGATATTGCCCAGCTCAATTCAGCTCGCATTGAGAAAAAACGACGCGAAACAAACGGCGAGTCACCCTTATCTATACGTCAAATCAACGGAAATTTTCACGTTGTACACACAAGGCCAAAAATTCGATGGCGTCCCATCTCTCCCCCTTGTCTTCTTCGCTAGTCAATCTCGCTCCTAAGCATACTTTTCGTCTTAGTCTATTCAACACTGGCTTCATTCTTCATAAAGCTGATCTGCTTCTCGATATCTTCGATCAACTATCTATCGATATTCTCTGCATTACCGAATCCTGACACTGACTCCGACGATCTTGCTATTCGTCGTCTATGTCGCTCTGGTTGTTCTCTAGTTGAATCAGCTCGTCAAATTGCATCTCATACATCTACTGCTTCTAACCATGGCGGTATTGTTGCCATTGCTCGTCACCCAATGTCTTTACGTAAAATCAACGTTAACATCCGTTACACTTCGTTCGAATTACTCATATGCAGATTATCAACACCTTTCCCACTGGAACTTGTTATTGTAAACCGTCCAGGTTGAGTTGCCCTATCACGTATCTTCTTTAACGACATTGCAGATCTAATGTCTCACTGTTCATTGTCTTATACTCCTTCTTTTGTTCTCGGTGACTTTAACATTCGTCTTGATCGCCCGTCTGACTCTGACTCTATCACTTTAACTAATCTTTTTTCTGATTTTAACTATAAATTACTTTCAACAAGCCCAACTCATATTCTCGGCGGTGATCTCGACATCATTGCTGTTCCTAACTGCTTCAATGACTATACCTCCTTGTCAATTACTGATCCTGGTTTGTCCGATCATTTCCTTGTCACTCTTACTCTTACTCGTCCCCATCCTCCTTCTCCGCCTTTACCATTATCTACACCAAGTCGACCCTGGAAGCTTCTCGATATCCCTATTCTCTGCACAGCCTTACTCAATTCTTCACTCTTTTCACTTCCTCTTAACTATCTCTCCCGATGATCTCTGCATTCTGCTTGATTCTGAACTTACGTCGATCCTCAATAACCTTCTGCCTAGTCGACTTCGACGTTCCCAGCGCTTGCGCCATGCTCCCTGGTTCGATTCTGAATGTAGTCTTTCTAAGCGTCGACTCCGTCACTCTTTTCGTATGTATAAACGCTTTCTTAAACGTTCTCAAAACTCACTCCCTCTAAATCTTCGTGATTCCTACTTTTCTCAACGCCGTTCATATCTCATTCTTATACGTACTAAACGTACTCTCTTTTGGCGAAATCAACTCGAGTCATCTTCCAACTCTAAATCTCATTGGAAAATCTTAAACTCAATTCTTTCACGATCATCTACCCCTTGTAATATAAATCCTGATGAATTTTCTTCTTATCTACAAACTAAGCTATCTAATTTACTTTCCCTACTACCCATAGCCCCCTTGTACCCACTCTTCTCTTTAAATACTTCCCTCCCAGAACTATTCCACCTTCTTCCCGTTTCGTCTGATGAAGTTTCTTCGGTTCTGCTGTCATTACCTAATAAAACCTCTCCTTCTGACCCAATTCCCACTCACTTGCTTAAAAATATCTGCTCCTCTATCTTACCCTTCCTAACCACATTGTTCAACTCGTCCATCCGTAGCCGTACATTTCCTTCCATCTGGAAATGCGCCACTGTTCGTCCTCTCATCAAAAAGCAATATCTCGACTCTTCACTACCATCTTCGTACCGTCCTTTTTCACTTCTCCCAACTCTCTCTAAACTCCTTGAGCGTCTAGTTCTTAAGCAAGTTAATATATATATATATATATATATATATATATATATATATATATATATATATATATATATATATATATATATATATATATATATATATATATAACGAATAGTTGCTAGGTCACACGAGGTGACTTTCGCGTTGAAAACCAGCTACAGAATCCTTCCTTCATGATATCCAATTCCATACACCCTGACTACTAACGGCGCCATTGCCACAACCGTTTACGTTTCGCCCGCTTTTCGCCACATGTTGGTAGCCCCGGGCTCGTCAGAAGGCTGACTACCAACTCTTCGCCTTTTGAAATTTGACTTATCCGAGATTCGAGCTGTTGCTCTCCGTACTTGGCTTGCGCTCTTGACTGCTAGGCTACGAATCCAGGATTACCAGATTTCACACAGTATATGAAACCTTCCATCATGATATCCAGAAACTGCATTGTCCGAGATGCTTCTCTGGCATGCTTATTATAGATTTTACCGTTTGAGATCATGAAGATCGATTGGAATCGGGACTGGTGATCCTTTGATGGATTCTTATTTATGTAACGAATAGTTGCTAGGTCACACGAGGTGACTTTCGCGTTGAAAACCAGCTACAGAATCCTTCCTTCATGATATCCAATTCCATACACCCTGACTACTAACGGCGCCATTGCCACAACCGTTTTCGTTTCGCCCGCTTTTTGCCACATGTTGGTAGCCCCGGGCTCGTCAGAAGGCTGACTACCAACTCTTCGCCTTTTGAAATTTGACTTATCCGAGATTCGAGCTGTTGCTCTCCGTACTTGGCTTGCGCTCTTGACTGCTAGGCTACGAATCCAGGATTACCAGATTTCACACAGTATATGAAACCTTCCATCATGATATCCAGAAACTGCATTGTCCGAGATGCTTCTCTGGCATGCTTATTATAGATTTTACCGTTTGAGATCATGAAGATCGATTGGAATCGGGACTGGTGATCCTTTGATGGATTCTTATTTATGTAACGAATAGTTGCTAGGTCACACGAGGTGACTTTCGCGTTGAAAACCAGCTACAGAATCCTTCCTTCATGATATCCAATTCCATACACCCTGACTACTAACGGCGCCATTGCCACAACCGTTTTCGTTTCGCCCGCTTTTCGCCACATGTTGGTAGCCCTGGGCTCGTCAGAAGGCTGACTACCAACTCTTGGCTTTTTGAAATTTGACTTATCCGAGATTCGAGCTGTTGCTCTCCGTACTTGGCTTGCGCTCTTGACTGCTAGGCTACGAATCCAGGATTACCAGATTTCACACAGTATATGAAACCTTCCATCATGATATCCAGAAACTGCATTGTCCGAGATGCTTCTCTGGCATGCTTATTATAGATTTTACCGTTTGAGATCATGAAGATCGATTGGAATCGGGACTGGTGATCCTTTGATGGATTCTTATTTATGTAACGAATAGTTGCTAGGTCACACGAGGTGACTTTCGCGTTGAAAACCAGCTACAGAATCCTTCCTTCATGATATCCAATTCCATACACCCTGACTACTAACGGCGCCATTGCCACAACCGTTTTCGTTTCGCCCGCTTTTCGCCACATGTTGGTAGCCCCGGGCTCGTCAGAAGGCTGACTACCAACTCTTCGCCTTTTGAAATTTGACTTATCCGAGATTCGAGCTGTTGCTCTCCGTACTTGGCTTGCGCTCTTGACTGCTAGGCTACGAATCCAGGATTACCAGATTTCACACAGTATATGAAACCTTCCATCATGATATCCAGAAACTGCATTGTCCGAGATGCTTCTCTGGCATGCTTATTATAGATTTTACCGTTTGAGATCATGAAGATCGATTGGAATCGGGACTGGTGATCCTTTGATGGATTCTTATTTATGTAACGAATAGTTGCTAGGTCACACGAGGTGACTTTCGCGTTGAAAACCAGCTACAGAATCCTTCCTTCATGATATCCAATTCCATACACCCTGACTACTAACGGCGCCATTGCCACAACCGTTTTCGTTTCGCCCGCTTTTCGCCACATGTTGGTAGCCCCGGGCTCGTCAGAAGGCTGACTACCAACTCTTCGCCTTTTGAAATTTGACTTATCCGAGATTCGAGCTGTTGCTCTCCGTACTTGGCTTGCGCTCTTGACTGCTAGGCTACGAATCCAGGATTACCAGATTTCACACAGTATATGAAACCTTCCATCATGATATCCAGAAACTGCATTGTCCGAGATGCTTCTCTGGCATGCTTATTATAGATTTTACCGTTTGAGATCATGAAGATCGATTGGAATCGGGACTGGTGATCCTTTGATGGATTCTTATTTATGTAACGAATAGTTGCTAGGTCACACGAGGTGACTTTCGCGTTGAAAACCAGCTACAGAATCCTTCCTTCATGATACCCAATTCCATACACCCTGACTACTAACGGCGCCTTTGCTTAATTGCTCAGACAATTAAGACAAGTGTCGGAAACGCTTTTTTTCACAATGTCACACAGGCAACCGAAACGACCAGTGTGTACCTCATTCTACTGATGAGTGTTGCCGGGTACTCATCATTTCAATGCTGAAGTGGTCGTTTAGAAGTGACATGGTGACTGAAAGTCGTGAATCGAAGTCCAGTCTATCAAGCAACACCATTATTATAAATGCCGTATTTCGTAAGAAATCCTGGACCGTTGTCTACTCAGCACATTCGTGCATTACTATTATACCTGCCGTATCCATTTAGGATCCAACGAGTGCAGCGACAATTCAGCAACAACCTCTGCCTAGTGTTTAAGGATGGTCCGCACAGCAATTCGATCTGGTTAAGAGCGAAAGCCTCAGACAATTAAGCAAAGTGTCGGAAACGCCTTTATTCACAATGTCACACAGGCAACCGAAACGACCAGTGTGTACCTCATTCTACTTATGAGTGTTGCCGGGTACTCATCATTTCGATGATGAAGTGGTCGTCTAGAAGTGACATGGTGACTGAAAGTCGTGAATCGAAGTCCAGTCTATCAAGCAACACCATTATAATTAATGCCGTATTTCGTAAGAAATCCTGGACCGTTGTCTACTCAGCACATTCGTGCATTACTATATATATATATATATATATATATATATATATATATATATATATATATATATATATATATATATATATTTCTAAAATATTCAGAATGAAACTGGGGCGAACTACATCTATTTACCCAAGTGTGCGCACAGTATTCCAATGAACTCAAACCGTGTGTAATCGAACGCAAAACACAACGCTAGACACGTGTTTCGTCCTTACGGGACTCTTCAGTAGCGTGAACATGACTCTTATCCAATGGCACATTAACACACACTGAAACAAATCTATGTAGTTCTCTGCTGATCTATAAACAGATTCAATTGTATTTTTTAAAGTATAAATTGAAAAGCAGTCCAGGATCTACGAGGGATACCATTTATATTTCTAAAATATTCAGAATGAAACTGGGGCGAACTACATCTATTTACCCAAGTGTGCGCACAGTATTCCAATGAACTCAAACCGTGTGTAATCGAACGCAAAACACAACGCTAGACACGTGTTTCGTCCTTACGGGACTCTTCAGTAGCGTGAACATGACTCTTATCCAATGGCACATTAACACACACTGAAACAAATCTATGTAGTTCTCTGCTGATCTATAAACAGATTCAATTATATTTTTTAAAGTATAAATTGAAAAGCAGTCCAGGATCCACAAGGGATACCATTTATATTTCTAAAATATTCAGAATGAAACTAGGGCGAACTACATCTATTTACCCAAGTGTGCGCACAGTATTCCAATGAACTCAAACCGTGTGTAATCGAACACAAAACACAACGCTAGACACGTGTTTCGTCCTTACGGGACTCTTCAGTAGCGTGAACATGACTCTTATCCAATGGCACATTAACACACACTGAAACAAATCTGTGTAGTTCTCTGCTGATCTATAAACAGATTCAATTTTATTTTTTAAAGTATAAATTGAAAAGCAGTCAAGGATCCACGAGGGATACCATTTATTTTTCCAAAATATTCAGAATTAAACTGGGGCGAACTACATCTATTTACCCAAGTGTGCGCACAGTATTCCAATGAACACAAACCGTGTGTAATCGAACGCAAAACACAACGCTAGACACGTGTTTCGTCCTTACGGGACTGTTCAGTAGCGTGAACATGACTCTTATCCGATGGCACATTAACACACACTGAAACAAATCTATGTAGTTCTCTGCTGATCTATAAACAGATTCAATTATATTTTTTAAAGTATAAATTGAAAAGCAGTCCAGGATCCACGAGGGATACCATTTATATTTCTAAAATATTCTGAATGAAACTGGGGCGAACTACATCTATTTACCAAAGTGTGCGCACAGTATTCCAATGAACTCAAACCGTGTGTAATCGAACGCAAAACACAACGCTAGACACGTGTTTCGTCCTTACGGGACTCTTCAGTAGCGTGAACATGACTCTTATCCAATGGCACATTAACACACACTGAAACAAATCTATGTAGTTCTCTGCTGATCTATAAACAGATTCAATTATATTTTTTAAAGTATAAATTGAAAAGCAGTCCAGGATCCACGAGGGATACTATTTATATTTCTAAAATATTTTGAATGAAACTGGGGCGAACTACATATATTTACCCAAGTGTGCGCACAGTATTCCAATGAACTCAAACCGTGTGTAATCGAACGCAAAACACAACGCTAGACACGTGTTTCGTCCTTACGGGACTCTTCAGTAGCGTGAACATGACTCTTATCCAATGGCACATTAACAACCACTGAAACAAATCTATGTAGTTCTCTGCTGATCTATAAACAGATTCAATTATATTTTTTAAAGTATAAATTGAAAAGCAGTCCAGGATCCACAAGGGATACCATTTATATTTCTAAAATATTCTGAATGAAACTGGGGCGAACTACATCTATTTACTCAAGTGTGCGCACAGTATTCCAATGAACTTAAACCGTGTGTAATCGAACGCAAAATACAACGCTAGACACGTGTTTCGTCCTTACGGGACTCTTCAGTAGCGTGAACATGACTCTTATCCAATGGCATATTAACACACGCTGTAACAAATCTATGTAGTTCTCTGCTGATCTATAAACAGATTCAATTATATTTTTTAAAGTATAAATTGAAAAGCAGTTCAGATTCAAAATTTCATTCTGAATATTTTAGAAATATAAATGGTATCCCTCGTGGATCCTGGACTGCTTTTCAATTTATACTTTAAAAAATATAATTGAATCTGTTCATAGATTAGCAGAGAACTACATAGATTTGTTTCAGTGTGTGTTAATGTGCCATTGGATAAGAGTCATGTTCACGCTACTGAAGAGTCCCGTAAGGACGAAACACGTGTCTAGCGTTGTGTTTTGCGTTCGATTACACACGGTTTGAGTTTATTGGAATACTCTGCGCACACTTGGGTAAATAGATGTAGTTCTCCCCAGTTTAATTCTGAAAAATTTAGAAATATAAATGGTATCCCTCGTGGATCCTGGACTGCTTTTCAATTTATACTTTAAAAAATATAATTGAATCTGTTTATAGATCAGCAGAGAACTACATAGATTTGTTTCAGTGTGTGTTAATGTGCCATTGGATAAGAGTCATGTTCACGCTACTGAAGAGTCCCGTAAGGACGAAACACGTGTCTAGCGTTGTGTTTTGCGTTCGATTACACACGGTTTGAGTTCATTGGAATACTGTGCGCACACTTGGGTAAATAGATGTAGTTCGCCCCAGTTTAATTCTGAATATTTTAGAAATATAAATGGTATCCCTCGTGGATCCTGGACTGCTTTTCAATTTATACTTTTAAAAATATAATTGAATCTGTTTATAGATCAGCAGAGAACTACATAGATTTGTTTCAGTGTGTGTTTATGTGCCATTGGATAAGAGTCATGTTCACGCTACTGAAGAGTCCCGTAAGGACGAAACACGTGTCTAGCGTTGTGTTTTGCGTTCGATTACACACGGTTTGAGTTCATTGGAATACTGTGCGCACACTTGGGTAAATAGATGTAGTTCGCCCCAGTTTAATTCTGAATATTGTAGAAATATAAATGGTATCCCTCGTGGATCCTGGACTGCTTTTCAATTTATACTTATATATATATATATATATATATATATATATATATATATATATATATATATATATATATATATATATATATATATATATATATATATATATATATATTTCTAAAATATTCAGAATGAAACTGGGGCGAACTACATCTATTTACCCAAGTGTGCGCACAGTATTCCAATGAACTCAAACCGTGTGTAATCGAACGCAAAACACAACGCTAGACACGTGTTTCGTCCTTACGGGACTCTTCAGTAGCGTGAACATGACTCTTATCCAATGGCACATTAACACACACTGAAACAAATCTATGTAGTTCTCTGCTGATCTATAAACAGATTCAATTGTATTTTTTAAAGTATAAATTGAAAAGCAGTCCAGGATCCACGAGGGATACCATTTATATTTCTAAAATATTCAGAATGAAACTGGGGCGAACTACATCTATTTACCCAAGTGTGCGCACAGTATTCCAATGAACTCAAACCGTGTGTAATCGAACACAAAACACAACGCTAGACACGTGTTTCGTCCTTACGGGACTCTTCAGTAGCGTGAAGATGACTCTTATCCAATGGCACATTAACACACACTGAAACAAATCTATGTAGTTCTCTGCTGATCTATAAACAGATTCAATTATATTTTTTAAAGTATAAATTGAAAAGCAGTCCAGGATCCACGAGGGATACCATTTATTTTTCTAAAATATTCAGAATTAAACTGGGGCGAACTACATCTATTTACCCAAGTGTGCGCACAGTATTCCAATGAACACAAACCGTGTGTAATCGAACGCAAAACACAACGCTAGACACGTGTTTCGTCCTTACGGGACTCTTCAGTCGCGTGAACATGACTCTTATCCAATGGCACATTAACACACACTGAAACAAATCTGTGTAGTTCTCTGCTGATCTATAAACAGATTCAATTATATTTTTTAAAGTATAAATTGAAAAGCAGTCCAGGATCCACGAGGGATACTATTTATATTTCTAAAATATTTTGAATGAAACTGGGGCGAACTACATATATTTACCCAAGTGTGCGCACAGTATTCCAATGAACTCAAACCGTGTGTAATCGAACGCAAAACACAACGCTAGACACGTGTTTCGTCCTTACGGGACTCTTCAGTAGCGTGAACATGACTCTTATCCAATGGCACATTAACACACACTGAAACAAATCTATGTAGTTCTCTGCTGATCTATAAACAGATTCAATTATATTTTTTAAAGTATAAATTGAAAAGCAGTCCAGGATCCACGAGGGATACCATTTATATTTCTAAAATATTCTGAATGAAACTGGGGCGAACTACATCTATTTACTCAAGTGTGCGCACAGTATTCCAATGAACTTAAACCGTGTGTAATCGAACGCAAAATACAACGCTAGACACGTGTTTCGTCCTTACGGGACTCTTCAGTAGCGTGAACATGACTTTTATCCAATGGCATATTAACACACGCTGTAACAAATCTATGTAGTTCTCTGCTGATCTATGAACAGATTCAATTATATTTTTTAAAGTATAAATTGAAAAGCAGTTCAGATTCAAAATTTCATTCTGAATATTTTAGAAATATAAATGGTATCCCTCGTGGATCCTGGACTGCTTTTCAATTTATACTTTAAAAAATATAATTGAATCTGTTCATAGATTAGCAGAGAACTACATAGATTTGTTTCAGTGTGTGTTAATGTGCCATTGGATAAGAGTCATGTTCACGCTACTGAAGAGTCCCGTAAGGACGAAACACGTGTCTAGCGTTGTGTTTTGCGTTCGATTACACACGGTTTGAGTTTATTGGAATACTCTGCGCACACTTGGGTAAATAGATGTAGTTCTCCCCAGTTTAATTCTGAATATTTTAGAAATATAAATGGTATCCCTCGTGGATCCTGGACTGCTTTTCAATTTATACTTTAAAAAATATAATTGAATCTGTTTATAGATCAGCAGAGAACTACATAGATTTGTTTCAGTGTGTGTTAATGTGCCATTGGATAAGAGTCATGTTCACGCTACTGAAGAGTCCCGTAAGGACGAAACACGTGTCTAGCGTTGTGTTTTGCGTTCGATTACACACGGTTTGAGTTCATTGGAATACTGTGCGCACACTTGGGTAAATAGATGTAGTTCGCCCCAGTTTAATTCTGAATATTTTAGAAATATAAATGGTATCCCTCGTGGATCATGGACTGCTTTTCAATTTATACTTTTAAAAATATAATTGAATCTGTTTATAGATCAGCAGAGAACTACATAGATTTGTTTCAGTGTGTGTTTATGTGCCATTGGATAAGAGTCATGTTCACGCTACTGAAGAGTCCCGTAAGGACGAAACACGTGTCTAGCGTTGTGTTTTGCGTTCGATTACACACGGTTTGAGTTCATTGGAATACTGTGCGCACACTTGGGTAAATAGATGTAGTTCGCCCCAGTTTAATTCTGAATATTGTAGAAATATAAATGGTATCCCTCGTGGATCCTGGACTGCTTTTCAATTTATACTTAATATATATATATATATATATATATATATATATATATATATATATATATATATATATATATATATATATATATTTGTGAATTGTGATTACACCGCCTCCTGGGATTTCTAGCAAATTCGGCCATATATTCTGAACAGAAGCGTTTTACCA
>WNNJ02000610.1:0-110357 GCA_012934845.2 Pomphorhynchus laevis | reverse complement strand
TTGCAGACATAACCGTCTTCTGGGGTCTATCTTTATTGGAACTCGATTAATTAGATAAAATGAAATAAATAGCTATAACCAGAAAATATATATTATATTTTGTAATATATTGTATATATACCTGTGTTAGGGCAGGTAGTAGATGTGCTCACTGTTTAAGTGGCGATCTGCCATCAACTGCCCAATCCAATATAACTCCCGCTCTTTACGTTTCGCTGTATCCAAAATGTTGGATTCTAATATCGTCGTACGCATATGATGGTTAGAATTGTGACCACCATTTTGAGCCACGTACATATACGAACAGGTTTCACACATTGCGACGTAAACAACGCCCTTGCTTTTGCAGCTATTCACACCGCGAATATGATATTTTGTTTTTGTAATTGTGCTGCAAAACGTGTCAGTGTCAGCATTAGCAGTTGCAGCATTTACAGCGCTTATCCCCACATGGCCTGCTGCGGCCGTCCGCCAATTTTGTCACAGGTTTCTTTATAAGGCTACCAATAGTGTTCACACAGCGGAAAGCGATACGTGGCTGTTAAATCATTGATCGACAGTCGGCATCCACGATGTTAATCGCAGCTACAAAGCCGCGTTGCAACTTGTCCAGCTTAGGGTGGTATACAAATGTGATATATTGGCAATCACCCGCTGGTTTCGGATGATTCTCAGTAAGTTTGATCCCTATTTCAGATGATCATTTCGGATGATCCCTATTTGATCATTTCGGATGATCCCTATTCTCAGTAAGTTTCGAGATTGTGATATATCCTCCATGCAAACTAGATAACTTCCGGCATTTACATTTATTCAGTTGGCCCAGCAGGTGTTTCTCAATCGATCCTTTCGAGCAATTGACTCGTTGTTTGTAGTATTCGAGAAGGATTCTTGTTAGGCTCATCTCTGTTTGCTTTATGATTATAAACCATCTCCTACACAAGTTTGAGAATATGCGGTCGTTTAGAGCGAGTTGATTTACTTGCATGTGCTTGTTAATTCTTAGCCCGCATTGTGTCACATTGTGTCGAACACAGAATTGCAGATAGTGTTGCTTGATAGACTGGACTTCGATTCACGACTTTCAGTCACCATGTCACTTCTAGAGGACCAATGAGTACCCGGCAACACTGATCAGTAAAATGAAGTACTTATTGGCCGTTTCAGTTGCCTGTGTGATATTGTGAATAAAGGCGTTTCCGACACTGCTTAATTGTGTGAGGCTTACGCTCTTAAGCCGATCGAATTGCTGTGTGGACCATCCTAAAACACTAGGCAGAGGTTGTTGCTGAATTGTCGCTGCACTCGTTGGATCCTTAATGGATACGGCAGGTATAATAGTAGTGCACGGATGTGCTGAGTAGACAACGGTCCAGGATTTCTTACGAAATACGGCATTTATACTAAATGGTGTTGCTTGATAGACTGGACTTCGATTCACGACTTTCAGTCACCATGTCACTTCTAGACGACCTGTGAAGACCCGGCAACACTCATCAGTAGAATGAAGTACTTACTGACCGTTTCGGTTGCCGGTGAATCAAAGTCGTGAATCGAAGTCACCAGTCTACCAAGCAACACCATTTAGTATAAATGCCGTATTTCGTAAAAAATCCTGGACCGTTGTCTACTCAGCACATCCGTGCACCACTATTATCCTATTATATATATTTATATATAAAATATAATTTGTTGTTACACCTGCCCCAGGACACTAAATGGTGTACTCATAAATAAATCACTGTTTTCCTCATGTATAGGCATAAACACCTGGCAGCATCATATATATCCTCATCAGACCATGAAATAGGACCGAATTTTTCTCGCCTAAATTCCTCTATATATACATTATGTTCTTCAAAAACGAGCTAATAGCAGAAAATATCCAGGTAACGTTTTGAATGTTCTTTTTCAAATTATAAGTAGTTGTAATCAAGAATTTTTTAAAATTTGATTAAAACTACTTACAATTTGAAAAAGAACATTCGAAACGTTACCTGAATGTTTTCTGCCCTTAGCTCGTGTTTATGTTTACAGAACTTACAGAATATGTATACAGAACTTTCTAAATTAAAGCATAACTGTATAATAACAACTATTGATAAAGCTAGTAATAACTTTGTCTTCATATGCAAAAAGCTTTATTATGATATACTAATGAAAGAGGTTAATTCTAATGATTTAAATGTAAATCCAACATATGAACGTAGTGAGTTGAGTTTAGAAACAATTATTACAAGTCACTGTTCTATAATGGATAAAAAGGGTATAAAGGTTGAATTAGATAATAAAACTATACCTATATTATATTGGAATCCAAAATTACATAAAAATCCAATAAAACCTAGGTTCATATGTAGTGCGTTTAAATGTACATTAAAACCACTTTCTGTCTATATGAATAAAATACTTAAAGTAATTAAAGCACATTTTAAAAAATATTGCAAGGTAATCGAAATTAATACTGGTATAAAACACTATTTCAGTATTAATTCTACAAAAGAATTTTTAGAACAGACAAAAGGAATAAATTTTCAAAATATAAATACATACGATTTTAGTACGCTTTATACAAATCTAGATTTAGTAGATATTAAAGAAGCGTTAGTAAAATTAATTAACCTTATATTCGGAAAAAGATATACATATATATGTTATAATAATTATAACGCCTATCTAACAAAAATTAAACCATCAAATAAATATAAATATATGGATAAAATTGAATTAATAGAATCCTTAAATATTTTGATAAATCAAAATTATTTAAAAGTAGGGACATCTATATTTAGACAAGTAAAAGGTGTTCCAATGGAGTGGTAATAGTAGCCCAATTATAGCTGACTTGTTTTTAAGCTTTATAGAATATGAATTTGTTCATAACTGTGTAAAAACTAAATCTAAACAATATAAATATATAAAATATATGTTTCGATACATTGATGATATATGTGTATTTAATTCTAATAATTTTTTATTCAATTAGTGAGCACATTTATCCAGAAAGCCTTATTCTTAACAAAACCAATATTAATGATAAAGAAGGTGTATATCTAGATATGAACATTAAATTAACATTAACTAAAACTACTATTAATTTATATCGTAAAGATGACATATTTAAATTTACAAGAAACATATTTTTGCATGAGCATTCATGCATACCATATAATATAAAATATAATACATTAAATAATGAAATTTTAAGAATTGCAACAATATGTAATGATATTGACTTTCTTCAAAATCATTTAAATAATTTAATAGATACATATTTTAAACTAGGTTACTATAAAAATAACATCAAGCAGAAAATAGTAAAATATATAAATCAACACAATAATATAAAGAATAAATTTAAACTCTTAAGTGGCAAATTTTTATGGATGGATAATAAATAATATACTTTGCATTAGAATAAGATACTAGATAGTTATTTCAGAGGAAATACGTCATTAGCATGTATTTGGCCCCGCTGCTTATGTTGGGTTGAGGAGTTAGGGGCCGAAACCTGATAGCATAGCAGTTCCTCCTGATGACCTCTAATTCTTATTATGATACAACGTCTGTTATTTATTAGTCAATTCATAAAAATGACGTTTATTTTAAATTTTATTTTTTATTTTTTATTTTTATTTTTAACTTGATTTAAATTATAGAAAATCTAAAAACAATTATTAATTTTATTATTTAATTATTAAATTTTGATTTAGCATTATTATGTTTTGTTTATTTTATAATTATATAACAATACGTAGACTCAGTTAGCTGATTTAATAATATATATACGGTGTTCTATTGAATGATCCGAGCTGGTGGTTATATGGATATTAACATATATATTGAATTGCAATTTCTGCAATTCTGTGTTCGACACAATGTGACACCATGCGGGCAATGAATTAATAAGCACATGCAAGTGAATCAACTCGCTCTAAACGACCGCATATTCTCAAACTTGTGTAGGAGATGGTTTATAATCATAAAGCAAACAGAGATGAGCCTAACAAGAATCCTTCTCGAATACTACAAACAACGAGTCAATTGCTCGAAAGGATCGATTGAGAAACACCTGCTGGGCCAACTGAATAAACGTAAATGCCGCAAGTTATCTAGTTTGCATGGAGGATATATCACAATCTCGAAACTTACTGAGAATAGGGAGCGACGGTGTAGACGTTTAATACACTTGCGAAACAAAACTCAGGGGAACAGTGACAACATCGTAAGCCTATCTGTTGAATCCATAACTGATGCGCAAAAGTCGGTTCTATCTCTTGGTTTAAAGTTCGTGCCAACACCTTGTCCAGGACGACCCATTATCAGTTATATCGAAACATCAACTGAGAAACTCGCTAAACACCTACATATAGAGCTGCTTCCAATTCTGAAGTCAGGGACATAATACATCGAAAGCACCGATGACTTTATTCGAAAGTTCGAAGCGCTTAAATCCAATATCGCAGGTGATGCATTCATTGTTACCTCGATGTGGAGTCTCTCTACACGTCGCTGGATATAGAATCAGGGGTAAATCGGATTGCCAATTGGCTTCGGAGTGACGGCCGAAGTGATAAGGAAGTATTATGACTGCCTGAGTTGCTGAAGCTGGTTCTCAATCAAATACGTTTACCTTTGATGAGTGGTTGTAAAGGCAGAAAATGGGAATAGCGATTGGTAGCCCGATTGTACCTGTATTTGCAAGTCTATGCGTATATACCATTGAAGAGGAATATATATCCGCATCGCAGAATAAACCAACTGTCTGGTGGCGTTATATTGACGACGTGTTTGCGATTTGGGAGAATTGGAAATCCGAATTAGAATCTTTTGTTAACGGCCTTAATGAATACAGTGAACTACTCTTTACACATTAAGCTAGTAATGTCGCGACTTTCCTTGATACTGAGATCCTGAAGAACGGAGATGATTTGATAACAACACTACACAGGAAATTTCTGGGAATACGCTCAATCATGCACGCACAGAGTTGTGCCCCAAACACGTGAAACGGGCAATAGTCGAATTTATGCGCATCCGGAAAATCTGTACGATGACTGACGACTACGTGCTTAATGCGAACGCCCTTTATCGGAATTAAGTAAAAGCGGGTATAGACGGAATGTTCTTTCTAAGCAAAATCAGATTGTTCTTAAGTTGAACAGAAACGACCTTCTAATGAAAACTCCGAAACCAACGGGTGATTGCCACCATCTGGTCAGCTAATCGAAATATTTTTTATACGTAAAGGATCTTGGTATATGGATTGTTGTTGTGGTCATGTAAGCGTGGCCGGCACGCATTTGTCACATAAAAATAAACCTTTTTAACGATTTGTCTACTATCCGACTCACTGATCACGGATGTACCAAGGCTATGCGTATGGTAGGTATAATTCACCGAACTTTTAGTTTTCTGAATCCCTGATTATTTAAATCATTTGCAAATGCATTTGTTATCAATCATGCATTTCAATGTTCACATCCTAGAACAGTTAATGAGTCTACTTGACTTTAAAATGTGCTAAGTCATGCAACAATGATCGTTCATTCGGTAAGAGTTATTCCATACGGGACAGACTCAGGGCTCCGGAAATGCTATTTGTACGCGATTTTTTTGCGAAATATGTCTTGCGTGAGAGATATTCCACAATGAACATCACGTTCTGCGTGAAATTTTGAGTATTCGATCTACCCGAACTTTGCGGGGTAATTTCCTTTATCTCAGTCGTCGTCGAATCGTTATGACCAAAACAATTCAATTTGGACAAAGAATTGTAATCCATGGAATCGTTTGAGCGAGCAGACTGTTAGCTCTGCTTCACATAAACTATTCAAACGGTGAATTATTTTGAATTTGGATTGATCATTTTTCTTTTTCTATCATAATGAACAGTGTGCCACTTTGAGCCGTGTTAGTAATGTTGTCGACAAATAATATTATGTGACTTATTTTAATTAAGAATTATTGGAGATGGATCAAAATAAAGGAGGAAATTTTTTTAATATTTCGCTAACTTTTGTTAGCTTCTTCAGAGATTTACTCTAAAGATGTAATTTTCTGAAGATGAAAACAGAGGTTAGAGAAATATAAAATAAAATTTCCCCTTTTTGATCCAGCTGCAATAATTCTTTATAAATAATGTATCATTATCAACTATTTACATACACTTTAATTTATTCGAGCACTATAAGAACGGCAGTTTAATGGAGAGGCATCACAACGTTAAAAATAAAAAAATTTCGAGTTCAGTATTCTTAAATTGTTTCATTGACGATTTTCGTAATTGGATTGGCAGGGTATGCCTAGGATGTAAAGCTCTGTCAATTACAGTCGATCATACAGGCCTTGGTCTCAGTCGACGTTTAGGTACAAACTCCACGACTCCAAATTCATAAAGAGTTTAGATATGACTAGGGCGCGGCGTGGGACATTTAATTTTGCTTGAATATACCAGATCGGCATTTGTAAGATACTGCTCGATGGTAATCATTTTTAATGGGCAGAAATGGTCATCGTACGGAAAGTTCTTAAATAATGTATCATTATCAACTATTGGCATACTTTTTTATTTATTAGAGCACTAATAAATGAAAATTTATTAGTGCTCTTTATTATTGAAAATATCAAAATTTATTAATATTTATTTTTTTTATAAATTTATACAAATTTATTATTGAAAATTTGCTGCATTAACGAGCAACAATGCTCGTTCATTCGGTAAGATTTCTTTCATATGGAAACATACTCATGACTCTGGATATGCATTCTGTACGCAATCTTCGAGATTTGCGAGATATGTGCCTGACGTGGGAGATATTCCACAATGAATCAAATAAGCTAACTGAGTCTACGTATTTAATAAAATTATAAAATAAATAAACGATAATAATGCTAAATCAAAATTATAGTTAAATACAATATATTATCAATATATCGAATTTTACTAATAAATTTTAGTATTTTCTGTTTGATGGTATTTTTATAGTAACCTATGCATCCAAAATATTATTTAAATGATTTTGAAGAAAACCAATATCGTTACAATTTTTTGCAATTCTTAAAATTTCATTATTTAATGTACTATATTTTATACTAAATGGTATGCATGAATGCTCATGCAAAAATATGTTTCTTGTAAATTTAAATGTCATCTTTACGATATAAATTAATAGTAGTTTTCAGTTAATGTTAATTTAATGTTCATATCTAGATATACACCTTCATTATCATTAATATTGATTTTATTAAGAATGAGGCTACCTGGATAAATTTGTTCGCTTATTGAATAAAAATTGCTAGAATTAAATACACATATATCATCAATATATCAAAACATTTATTTTATATCATTATATAATTTAGATTTATTTTTTAAACTGTTATGAACAAATACATATTCTATAAAGCTTAAAAATAAATCAGCTATAATTGGGCTACTATTACCACCCATTTGAACACCTTTTATTTGTCTAAATAGAGATGTCCCTACCTTTAAATAAGTTTGATTTATCAAAATATTTAAGGATTCTATTAACTCAATTTTATCCATATATTTATATTTACTTGATGGTTTAATTTTTGTTAGATAGGCGTTATAATTATTATAACATATATATATATATATATATATATATATATATATATATATATATATATATATATATATATATCTTTTTCCGAATATAAGATTAATTAATTTTTCTAACGCTTCTTTAATATATACTAAATCTAGATTTGTATGAAGCGTATTAAAATCGTATGTATTTATATTCTGAAAATTTATTCCTTTTGTGTTTTCCATAAATTCTTTTGTAGAATTAATACTGAAATAGTGTTTTATATCAGTATTAATAATAAGGGTTTTCTTAAATATTATACCAGTATTAATTTCGATTACCCTACAATATTTTTTGAAGTGTGCTTTAATTACTTTAAGTATTCTATTCATATAAACCGAAAGCGGTTTGATGGACATTTAAAAGCACTACATATGAACCTAGGTTTTATTGGATTTTTATGTAATTTTGTACTCCAATATAATATAGGTATAGTTTTAATATCTGATTCAATTTTTATACCATTCTTATCCATTATAGAACAATGACTTGTAATTATCGTTTCTAACCTTAAATCACTACATTCATATGTTGTGTTTATATTTAAATCATTATAATTAACTTCTTTCATAAGTATATCATAAAAAAGCTTTTTGCATATGAAGACAAAGTTATTACTAGCTTTATCAATAGTTGTTATTATATAGTTATGCTTTAATTTAGTAGGTTATGTATGCATATCTTTATTAATTTAATCTTTCCTTTATAATTGTTTGTTATTTTCATTTTCTCTCTAATTTTATCTAATATATAAGTTTTCCTAATGTTTATCTCTGATGTATTTAAACTTTTACTATTAATAAGCTTACCAAAGTAAGCATTTAAGTCATTATATAACTAATTGTAATTTTATGTTTATTACTTAATTATATTTATACTCTTTTGCTTATAAATTTGATTATATTTTGATTAAAATTTATAAATTATAAATTTTTATTAATTTGATTATATCTCAAATCTATTACTGAAACTATTACTATTTTATTATGTAGTAATAAAGCCATTTTCCGATAATTGGACTTTCAGATCATCTAACAATGTTGTAGGTCATTATATAACGAATTGTAAATTTTATTATTATTGTTATTAAAGATTGTACTCTAATCTACAACGATTCGAGCGTACGTTACTGGAAGTAAACATATTTTCACATTTTGCTCAGTCGAACATCAATAGAGCCCCGCTATCTTCCTTCGCATACAATAAAACTCGCAAGCGTTCAAAATACGAAGAACGAGTAACTCTAATTGAACATGAAATTTTCGTCCCAGCTATTGTCTCTACTTCCGGTGTAATCGGAAAGGGACCATGCAATTCCTCCGGCTTGTCGCGGTCAAACAGGCTCAGCATAATCGTCAGCCTTATTCAGACAATCTCAGCCATTTGAAGAGGCGAATTGGCTTTACCATAGCACGTGCTGCATCAGCATGCATGAGGAGTCCCAGGTCTTTGAAAAACAAGATGGTGTCTGAAGATAATTACGTTTACTCGTCAGTGGAACGTGGCTGAATTGATGACTGAAATATTCATGAGCCCATTTGCGGGAACCCATATTTGTGTATATTTTTTGTAAAATAATAGTTACATAAAAATTATTTAATCTATATTTATTCCCTTTTGATGGCGTTTTCCTTAATTCACAATTTTCAATTGATTCCTGATTATAAGTGCATATATGTTCATTTATTTTATCAAAACTAAGACTTTTGCAATTGCATTCTGTTTTTAGAATGTTTCTAATATCATCGTTATATAGAGATTTCAATTCTTTATTATAATTACAAATTTTTCGTCCTAATGGCTGTAACAATTTATACCTTATTCTAAAAATATATTTACTTAAATCTGATTTTATTATTTCTTTACTTTTAGAATTATTTAAAAGTCCGGCTATATTTATGTTATCTATACATTAATTAATGAATTTTATTGTAAATGTATATTTTTATATAACGAATTGTAAATTTTAATTTTAATGTAATATAGGTATAGTTTTATTATCTGATTCAACCTTTATACCCTTTTTATCCATTATAGAACAGTGACTTGTAATAATTGTTTCAAAATTCAACTAACTAGGTTCATATTTTGGATTTACATTTAAATCATTAAAAATAACTTATTTCATCAGTATATCATAATAAAGCTTTTTGCAAATGAAGACAAAGTTATTACTAACTTTATCAATAGTTGTTATTATATAGTTATCCTTTAATTTAGTAAGTTCTTTATACATATCTTTATTAATTTTATCTTTCCTTTTATAATTGTTTTTTATTTTAATTTTATGTTTAATTTTATCAAATATATAATCTTTCCAAATTTTTATCTTAGATATATTCGAGCTTTCACTATTAATCAGCTTACTAAAGTAATCATTTAAGTTATTATATAACGAATTGTAAATTTTATTTTTGTCGTTGTTATTATTTAATCTATATTTATACCCTTTTGATAGCAGCTTTCTTAATTCACAATTTTCAATTAATTCTAGATTATGGGTACATATATGTTCATTTATTTTTTATCAAAACTAAGACTTTTACAATTGCATTATGTTTCCATTGTGTTTCTAATATTATCGTTACATATTGATTTTAATTCTTTATTATAATTACAAATTTTTCGTCCTAATGGTGGTAGGAGTTTATACCTAATTTTAGGAATATAGTTACTTAAATCTGACCCTATTATTTCTTTACTTTTAGAATTATTTAAAAGTCCGGCTATATTTATGTTATCTATACATTTATTATTGAATTTTATGGTCAGTGTATATTTTTTATTGTTATTATTAACATTTATTGTACGATTATAGTATTTTGTATTACAATAACTGTCTATTATACAACTTAGCCTATCATAGTAGTTAGTTAATTTTTGATTTATTGAACATATGATATCTTTAGAAAAATTTCTTATATTTACATAAAGATCTTTCAGCTTATTATCTCTTAAAAGTTGTTTTAATATTTCTAATTGTTCATTTATATACATATCATTTTTAATATTTTTAACTCTATTTTTCTTATTCCCTTTATCACCATGACTTCTTGGTTTGCGTTTAAGCGGATTATTATAATACAGTTGTTTATTATGTATTATACTACTTCTGCCAATTCCTTGTACCACGTCATTCAATCCTAATGTGTACATGTAATTAAGCGTTTTAATCCAAAAATCTTCTTTTTCTAATAGTTTTTTGATTTAATATTGATATGTTTTCTTCGATAATATGTTCTAAAATAAATAATTTACAGTTTTTAATATCATACCCTATTAATCTCATATGTTTATGAAATATAGTTTGACTATTATGCTGTATATTATAAATGTGTTGCCTAAACCTAGTTTTTAACATTTGATATGATGTTCCAATACATCCCGTTCTGCACGGACTGTTGAACTTTGCGGGATTATTCCCTTTATCTCAGTCGTCACAGAATTGCACGGACCAAAACAATTCAATTTGGGAAAAGTATTGTGAAATATGAAATCGTTTGGGCGAGCAGCTTAGCTTCAAATAAACTATTCAAATGGCGAACTATTTTGAATTTGGATTGATCTTTTTCTTTTTTCATAATATACAGTGTGCAACTTTGAGTTGCACACTTTTGAGTTGCACACTTTTGAGTTGCACACTTTGAGTTGCACACTTTGAGTTGCACACTTTGAGTTGCACATTTTGAGTTTCACACTTTTGAGTTGCATACTTTTCTAAAAAAATAAATTTAACTTAAAATTGCTAAAACGTCTCAAAGTGATCTGATATTTGTGTCAGGGATAATATTAGATTGTATAATGTTGTTGCTAACATTTTACAAGTTTTGCTTATGAAATGTGGTTTTTATTAGATTACATTCCAAATTATTCCTCTAAATGAATATCTTTGATTATAATAAAAATATATTTACAATAGGTGATTTCAATATGGCTATTTCAATTTGCCCCACGTTGACTGGATAAACTTCGTGCCTTTACCTGGTTGTGACCCTGAATCAGCAAATCTTCTCTGCGCCATTAATGACATGAACCTTAATCAGCACATTCACGAATTCACCAATGATCTGAACTAATTAGAACTGATCCACCAATCAGTTCTAGTGACTATCGCATGATTGATATTGTAGTTTCGCTCAGATGCTCTCGTTCAATCAAAACAGTTTCACAAGTCAATCTGATGAAGGTTAACTTTCCCAGTATGGAACGTATACTCAGTACGGTAGCATGGCCCAATACTTTTATCATTGGTACTAACCCTGCATGGAACCATCTCAAACGTACTATGATTGAGTTATTGACATTCTTATCACCAATTCATTATAAGAAAACGAGCATCCGTATTCCAATTTGGTTCGACTTCGAAATTAAGAATGCAATCAGATCACGGGATATCTCATTTTCTGCATACAAAGATGGTAGACTATCGTTTGATAAATACCGATTATTGAGAAACAAGGTAACTTATATTAAGAGACTGAAGAGGAAGAATTTCATTTCTAACATATGTCAGCCAGCATCCTCGAACCCTAAGCAGTTATATTCAATCACTACTGCGCCGTAATACTGCGTCAGATAAATTTTACAACATCGTGAACAACGCGAGTGATTTGTTGACCCTATCGAAGTTGCAGAGCTCTTTTTCGCTCGTTTTTTAATTCAAGAAGCGAAGTTTGGAGTATGACTATTTGTCCCATTACATTCCCAGATTCATTCGATCATGTCTTAATGACATATTTATAAGCGAAAAGGACGTTCGTACAGAGCTACTCAAGCTTCCACGTACTCGCGTTTCCAGACCGGATGGCTTTTCATCTATACTTTTCCGCGAGCTGCCTACAGTGTTGACAAGTCCGCTATGTGCTATATTCCAGAGTTCTCTATACTCTGAAAGTTTACCGGATGACTGGAAAAGGTCTATAATCTGCCCAGTGTGCAAAAATGATGATTGCAGTCAGACTAACAATTATCGTCGCATAAGTCCTATTGCGTGCAAAGTAATGGAGAGGATTCTGTTTCGTACAGTAAGTTCACATCTAGAAGACAATAACATCTTCAAAGATGCCCAGCACGGTTTCAGACCTCACCGTTCTACGGTAAATAAGATTGCATTCTCCCGGAATAGTTGGTCGAAAGCGGTGCAAGCGGGAACGGGAGTGGACACGCTCTTCTTCGATTTATCAAAGGCTTTTGATAATGTCGTACAGCTTATTCTTATCAATCAACCATCGTTATGTGGGATTGGTGGTCGCGTTTAAACTTTGATTCAGTCATTCCTTTGAGTTAATCCGGGTAGTTAAAAATTGTCTTGATTGTTAAATACTTAAATTCCAGATCAATCCAGTTCCAGATCAAATCAGCAAATTTAACAGTTTTAACACACAAGGACGTTGATGGGAGGACGTAAGAAGACATCTACGATCGACACCAACTGTGCTCAACGACAAGTACAGTGCTCAGCACACGAGTGCAGCGTCTGGACTACAATCGCATGCGACAGCAGTAAGTCTAAAGAAGACTTCCTATGTGGTTTTTGTACCAACAAACTAATCCGCAACCTCTCCAATAAGCACATATCAACATCCAACACATCGACTAAAACTACCCACGTCGTTTTCAATGTCCTTTCTCCACCTACCGGCGCTGCCACCATATACACTTCCCATCCCATGTCATCTTTACTCCACGACACCCCGTCGCGTCTTTCCTGTTTCGTCTCTAAATTACCTACATCCCTCAATCAAAATCACCTCCACCGACCTCCACAATCCTTCCACTCATAATCTTTCCTCACATCGCTCACCACCCTCTATATTATCCAAATCCTCTTCCGTTGTCGAACCTACTCCCATGATATCCTCAACTCCAGCTCTCCTATCGTGATCTCTCCAACTCACGTTATTCGTCCTCCTTTACGGAAACGCTTTCATTCTCGCGATCGTTGTGTCATCGTCACTAATATCACTCCTTCCACCTTTTTATCTCAAAAGCACGTCTCGACCACAATGTTTCCGTATTCATATCTATCATCTCGTCTATTGTACTTGTAGATAAACCATCCTTTCTGAACAACATCTCTCCTGTTGCATTAATCCGCCTAAATAAATCTTCTCAATCTAATCCTTCCCAGCCCCTCTCCTAAAAATTGTTTTCAAGCATTGCTATCACGCGTCTTCTGTCCTCTCCCAACGATTCAAACTCATGTCCTCTTCAGCCACTCGCATTTTCCCCGATCGCATCCTCTCCGAAATCGCTCAACTATCATCTGCCCGCATCAAAAAACGCCGTCGCGACGAAAACGGCGAAACATCTCTCTCGATCCGAAACATCGACGTTAATTTTCAAGTTGTCCACACCCGACCAAAAATTCGATGGCGCTCCATCTCCCCTATGTGTCTTCTCCACTAGACCCTATCACCACCACACACGGTTTCCGCCTCAGCCTCCTTAACACTGGATATATTCTCAATAAATCCGACCTCATCCTCAACCTATTCACTAAGTAATCTATCGATCTATTCTGCCTCACCGAATCTTGGCACTCCGATTTTGACGACCTCTCCATCCGCCGTTTGCACTCTGCCGGTTGCTCACTAGTCGAATCCGCTCGCCCCCTTAGCAAATCCCCTTCTAAATTCTCTAATCATGGCGGCATTGTCGCATTCGCCCGTCACCCCACGTCTTTTCGCAAAATCACTTCCCCTTTCAGTCTTTGCTCTTTTAAACTGTTCACTTGTTGTTCTTCTAACCCGATCACTCGAGATCTCGCCATTGTATACCGTCCTGGTTCATCAGCTCCCACATCCTTATTTTTTACCAAACTCGCTGACCGTCTGTCTCACTGTTCTCTGTCCTCAATCCCTTCAATCGTTCTTGGCGACTTCAACATCCGCCTCGACCGCCCCGCCTTCACCGAGTCCATCCAGTTCATCAACATTCTATCCAACTATAACTACAAACCCATCTCCAATGCCCCCACACATATCCTTCATGGGGCACTCGATATCATCGCTGTCTCCGATCGTTTTGCTGGCTACACCTCACTGTCCATTTTCGATCCTAAACTATCCGATAACTTTCTCGTCAACCTTGATCTCACTCACAACCACACCCCTCCTCACACACCTACAATCTTACGTAGCTATTGAAGAAATCTTGACCTCCGTCTTCTCCGCTCGGCCTAACTCAAATCGTCTCTATCCTATTCAACAATAACATATTCCTCTCCTTACGATTTCACCTTTCTTTTCGACTCAAAACTCACATCCATTCTCGATCTTCTCTTGCCCTTCAAGCCTCACCCACACCGTCGCTTGCATCGTGCCCCATGGTTTGACATCCAGTGGCTACTCTCAAAGCGTCGACTCCGTCGTGCTTTTCGAGTATATTACCGTTCTCTCAGACGTGATTTCCGCTCGATCACTCCGTCTTTCTGTGATTCCTATCTTGCTCATCGCCAGTCTAATCTCCACCTACTACGTACCAAACGCAACTCCTTCTAAAAGCGTAAAATCATCACTTCATTCAACTCAGACTGTATGGCATACTTTTAACTCAATCCTTGCACGCTCCTATCCGCCGTGCAACATCAATGTCCATAATTATTCGTCATTTCTCCAGACCAAAGGATCCACGTTGCTCTCTCACACCCCAGTATCCATCCTATCCCACTCTGTCCCGCCTATCCTCATTCTCCCGGAACTTTCATCTTCTCCCTGTCTCATATTCTGAAGTATAATCTGTTCTCATGTCCTTGCCCAGCAAAACCTCACTTGCCGATCCACTGCCTACACACATACTTAAATTCACATGCTCATCGATATCCCCTTTTCTCACAACCTTGTTTAACTCGTACATCCGCAGTCGTATCTTCGCTTCACACTGGAAATCTGCAATCGTTGGTCCCCTACTAAAGAAACAATCGCTCGACTCTCCCTTCCTTCTAGCTATAGCCCCATTTCACTACTCCCTACTCTTTCTAAGCTCGTAAAACGCCTCATCTTAATACATCTTAATACAGGTCAACGCTTATCGCTCGTCATCAAATCTGTACCCTCCTTTCCAAACCGCCTTCCGCTCTAATCACCCAACAGAAATCGCCTGCATGAAATTTTACAGCGACTTACTCATTTCTAAAGACAAGGCTCTATATAGTGTTCGCATCTCCCTCGACCTCTCATCCCCATTAGACATTGTCGACCACTCCGTCCTCCTTTCTCGCCTTCATTATGATTACGGCTTTTCTTCCTCCTCCGAACGGTCGTATATATACGACCGTTCCTTTCGCGTATGTTCTAATTCATCTTCCTCCCCTCCCATCCCAATTTTTTTGCGGGGTACCACAAGGTTCACTCCTAGGTCCTCTGCTTTTCTCTATTTTGCTTGGCGATCTATCTTCGTTTATCAAACCTTACTCCTTTAATGTCATGCAATACGCCGATGACATCCTCATCTATGATCATGCACCCGCACATCGCATACACGATATCGGCATTTCTGCCTCCTCCAACTGTCTTTCTTCTATCTATAAACGTCTCTCCAATCTCCATCTCGTTCTAAACCCCGACAAGTTCAAAATAATGTGGATCCTCCCCCGTAAATCAAACATATCTACTCTCACTGTATCTTTTGCCTCATCGATCATCCTCATAGTCCACAATCTCACTTTCTTAGGCTTCCATTTCGATGATCACCTTTACCTTAAACCCTTCGTCCGTGAAAAGGTCCCCTCGTCTAACTTAATTCTCCGTGACATCCGCCGTATCCGCCACCTTATCGACTTCCGCTCTTGTATGTCTCTTCTTTCATCGCTTCTTTTCCCTAAAATCGATTACTGCCTTAGCCTTTTCGCCAATTCTCCAAAATCCATCATTCTACCCCTACAACGAATAATCAACACCGCCGTTCGAGTGCTCTTTCGTCTCCGTCGCTTCGACCATACATCCACATATTTTGCCCAACTCTCCTGGCCCATCATCTACATCCAAATCAAACTCCGCCTTTTTCTCGTAACTTTTCGTCTCATCGCTGTCGGCTCCCCATCGTTCATCAACCTTCCTTTCTTAGAGACTGGCATTGTTGGAACCCATACATACATGAACGGAAGTCGATAAGGGGTTGGATACTGCGGATGTCACGGAGAATTAAGTTAGACGAGGGGACCTTGTCGCGGACGAAGGGTTTAAGGAAAGGTGATCATCGAAATTGAATTCTAAGAAAGTGATATTGTAGACTATGGGGATGATTGATGAGGCAAAAGATACAGGGGGAGGAGGTATGTTAGGTTAACGGGGGAGGCTCAACATTATTTTAGACTTGTCTGGGTTTAAAACCTGACAAAAATTGGAGAGACGTTTGTAGATAGAAGAAAGACAGTTGGTGGCAGAAATTGCGATATCGTGTATGCGATGGGTGGTGCATGAGCATATATGAGGATGTCATCGGCGTATTGCATGACATTAAAGGAGTAAGGTTTGATAAACGAAGATAGATCGCCAAGCAAAATAGAGAAAAGCAGAGGACCTAGGAGTGAACCTTGTGGGTCCCTGTAGAAAATAGGGATGGGATGAGAGCATGATGAATTTGAAAACACTAGAAAATAACGGTTAGATAGACATGAGGCAAACCATGCTACGGTGGAGGAAGAAAATCCGTAATCATAACGAAGTTGAGAACGGAGGATGGATTGGTCACGATGTCAAATGCTGAGGAGAGGTCGAGGGAGATGAGAACACTATATAGAGCCTTGTCACGAGAAATGAGTAGGTCATTGTAAACTTTCATGCAGGCGTTTTGTGTAATATTAGCTATCAGAGTCCCATTGGATTGAGCAATCATTGCATGATCTTCAATTATTTTACTAGATGTATGATCCCAAAAGGGGAAATCTGGTAATGTCGAAAAAAATCTTGAAAACAAACTAATGCAGACGTATTGCGAGAAGCAGCATTAGGAACATCATTCAACTGTTTTAGTGAAGACATTGAGGTACGTATGTTATTGAATAAGGTTTAGTAGCTCTTTCAAACTAGTTTGCACTACTCCGTAGAGGACCAAAAAGTAAAGCTAAATACCCTTCTTTGTTTGAGACTGAATTGCGATATGCTCTCAAACATATGAATCAACTATTTGAACTAAACCGTCATCAGTATAATTTTAAAAAGCGGTATACAATGTTTCGTAATTTCGTCAATCGCCTTTAGATTACAAAAGGGCGAAGTTTTGAGGATCAACCAGCTTTACAAATTGATACATAACCAAAGTCGTTTTGGGCTTATGTGAAGGGATCCAGAGCTCTGCTACCAGCTATTTCATCTTTTCGAGACAATAACACTCGCGTGACATCTCCAGACAACGTGCAGAAGTGTTTGCATTCACTTTTGAGCTAACGCCATATGTTTTCTCTAGCGTATGTGGAGATGCATATCACAACATGAAGAAACTGATTCTCAACTTTTAATTATCACAGCACATGAGGTTTTTGTTGAATTGGCTAGGTTATCTGGATTATCTCGCATCTTGAAGTTACTTGCTGCCTGGTAAAAAGCGATTGTCGTATAATTTATAAAATTGGTGAAAGAGATGATCCAAATAACTATAGGGCCATAAGTCTAGCTACTTATGGGTACAGTGTTGTATGCAAAGTTCTTGAGCGCATACTAAACAGACGCTTATATGATTATTTGAGTTTGCTGAAGATTCTCAATAACGCATAGCATGTATTTCGTCCTAGGCTTTCATGTTTTACAAACTCATTACATGCTCGTGGACATTGGGTTGGACTTGTTGATAACGGGTACTGTGTCGACCTAATATCTCTCAACTTTAGTCGGTCTTTCGATAGGGTGCCCCATAAAATTCTTATTTCTTACCCTTGAGTCTTATAAAGTCAATAGCTTTATTATAAGCTTAATTCAAGAATTTCTTAAAGATAGATCCTTTGCTGTTCGTGTAGTTCAATGTATATCTTCATCTCTCCCATCACCTCAGGAGTACCACAGGGATCAGTTCTAAGTCCTCTGTTTAACATCTTTATAAATCAGCTACTATATTTACTTGATGATTGTAGTGTTTTAATTTTTGAGGATGATGTAAATGTATGCAGACATGATTAAAATTGACAAGGATCGAAATGACTTTCAAAATATGTAAAACATTGTTTAACCCACATTCTCGACACATGATTTAGACTTTGTTCTTTTTTGTGGTCATGTAAGCGTGCGCCGGCACGCATTTGCCACGTAAAATTAAATCTGTTTTTTTTTGTTTATTGATGGTTTTTGAACACTGGAATAGTATTGAATATTAAAATGTGTGACACATGAGATTAAGTCATAGCGTATCATTAGATCGTTAGCTATGTCGTTGCCTCGCACATACCTCCGATGCAAAATGATTGCTTTACGAAACCATTCCTTATCAACTTAGTAGTATTTATATTGGAAATAATTGTATATTCACTTGAAATACAAAAACAATTATTTAATAATAATTTCTTTATTTAAAATAAGCAACTATATTAGCTTGTAAAATGTACACGCATTAAAAATTGATATTACAAGAGAGATTTCAAAATCGAAAAGAAGAGAAAACAAGTTATAATGTTACAATAGTGAATTCAAAAGACGAACAGCAAAGGGGAAAACTTTTTATTTATTTTTCTGTTCGAAAGAATAGTACATCCAGTCTTCTGTTATGTCTTAAATTATGATTTAAAGAACTATTCCGCGAGAAAAACTTAATGCATAGAATTTAGTAAAGATATTTTTTTTCAATCATATCTACTAGTGATTATTATTGAGTACAAGACAAAGCCGCAAATGGCTGTTTAGTCTGTTCACTGTTGATATTAAAACAATAAACAAAAAATGAAGTGTAGAATGTAATCAGCCGAGTGGGTAGTTCAACACCGATTGGGTTGTTCAACAACCGAATGGGTAGTTCAACACTTTCTTGTGCTGGTGGCACAAGAAATTTTCTCAGGTAGGGCATTCGAAATGTTGATTACACGATGGGAGTGTCTCATTATTTGATGATTTTTATCAGGGGGAAATTTATAGAGGGTTAGGCGATGTCCATGACAATTTGTAGTTCTAAACTTTATAACATTTGTGGAATATCCTTCAAAGGATTTGACAACTGCCCACGTTGCCAAGAGATCAACAGGATACAGTAGTCTTTGTCTCATTGAAGATAAACCTAGCAAAGATAACCTGTCCTCATACGAATACGAATTACGAAAGCGAATTCGAGACCCGCTAAGAAATTCTGATTCAAGATCGGTAACTTCTTTTTTAGTACATGGAAAAATAGCTTGAACGCAATGCTCAAGATGTGATGGATTAAAATTGAGCCAACAAATTAAACCTCATTTATATTATCACTAATCTCTCTGATCTATTTTTACCACTGCAAGATGATCATTATTATCGTCAATGCCACAATATTTTGATATTTAACTCGAAAATTCCGAATAAACTATTCAAGAAGAACCTTGAACAATTTAGAACAGTTATTAATGAATTTAGACGCATGTTTATTAAAAACGTGTATATTACGAAGACGACATAATATACCAAAATTATCCACCCAAAAGCTTTGTGGTCATAGTTCGTCAATGAGAAAGTAAAATGGCGTGCAAACAGTTAGTCACTGGACATTGCTAACAAATTTACATGTACGTTCGACTTGATTCAACTTTACTTGCAGAATAGGAAACCGTTTTTTTATTATTCCTATAAAGCCCGCATCTATATTAATATAAATGCCGTCGACATTTCTTGTAAAAAGGACAAACTTCCTATGTGTTTTATAATTACCCAACATTTAGCTGATGGCTTCTTGGTACAGGCTTTGACCTCTAACAAACTGCATGACTTTAGTTGGAAGTATGTTTAGGTTGCTCATCGGTGTCTCTAATCGCCCAACATTTAGCTGATGGCTTCTTGGTACAGGCTTTGACCTCTAACAAACTGCATGACTTTAGTTGGAAGTATGTTCCGGTTGCTCATCGGTGTTGTGTTCGTCCACTCAGAGTGGATGAGGTGTTGAACGAGTTTATGAAGCTCGATTCGTTTACATCTCCGGGACCAGACAATATCGCCCCCTTCCTCGTCAAATCCCTAGCGAACGAACTGAGCAATGATTAAACTATGTTCTTCAGATACAGCTTAGACACATCTTGGATTCCTAACAGTTGGAAGTGTGTAATTGTGGTGCCTATTCCCAAAAAGCATCCTGCTAGCTTTTGCGCGGACTTTCGGCCCATTAGCTTAACTTTAGTTGAGCTAATCACTTTAGCAAATGTGATTAACTCTCAAGACACTCCTTCACTTAATATCATGGCATCTGCATATGACTCTCGTCAGGTACCTCGAAGAAGGGAAGATTTTCATAACTGTGAACAGTGTTTAATTATTGCAAACGTAAAGGAATCTGTCGCTATAAATAGCCAGGCACGATTAGACGACGACTTGGGACATCTACAATCCATTCTTTCGGTGGTATTGCATGAATGTCAAGACGAAGTTGTTAAGAGCATGAAGATAAAGGCCGCTTTTCGTCTCGGTAAGATAAGTAATGAGTTGAGACCCAGACTGCTCAAAGTAGTGTTCAACTCCGCTGAAATTATTCACATAATCTTTAACGGCGCATATCGTTTGAAAGGGTCGAGTATACGTCTGCTACGCGATCTGAGCATAGCTGATCGATTACGTTTGAAAGAGGCTAAATCAGAGTTAGCATGTCGATTAGAGTTGGGTGAAAAGAATTTGACAATACAAAATTTTCAAGTTGTGCGGAGGCGTCTACATATTCATTGGAAGGGACTGTCAGATGTGATCAATCCTGCAAGCCTTCTTACCACTTTAGCGCCCTCCGCCTAAGACGTGAAATATTCACTGTTTCACCTTGCCTCAATGTCGATCGGTGTATTCGTGAATTTCGAAAATCTCTTCGCGATTTTTCCTTCAAGTTGAGCACAAATAATGGTGGTTTAAAAATCATTTACTCGAATATTCGTAGTCTACTTAATAAGTTAGATGAAATAAAATGTTTCTTTCAAGATATCGTACCAGATGTAGGTATTTTCACAGAATCTTGTCTTAGTTCGTCAATAGCAGACATAGATATATTCATTGAGTGGTACAGCATAATTAGAAGTGATAGAACAGGGAAAATTGGAGGAGGTGTTATCGCGTATATCTCTAATAGGCTTCAATTCCGAGTAATTGAAACTCTTAGTGATGCTATTAACCATAATGAAGCATTGTGTATTAGGCTATATTGTCAACACCCAATAACGGTATTGACTGTGTATCGTTCTCCAAGATCAAACACAGATAGCATAGCTGCTTTAAAGGAGAGAAGTAGTTATTGTGATAGATTTGTTGTACTCGGTGATTTCAACATGCCATCTGTGAATTGGGTTAATTACACTTCCAATGACTCGGATGTCGAGAGTTTGAAGCTACTTGGCTTAATAAACAGCCTGGCTCTTAAGCAACATGTCAGTCAGAGTACAAGATTTTCACAGGATTCACATTCACTTTTAGATTTATGCCTTACTGTACCATATGACATTCTTGATAGATTAAGCTATCTGGACCCAATAGGTCATTCAGATCATGTGGTCATTTCGATTGGTCTGAGCGATGTCTACTCACATGGCGTAAATCCGACGTCGTCTGTAAACCCATTCAGAACTGACTTTGCTCTAGTAAATAAATATCTCGTTGGGGTAAAGTGGTTGGATGCTTTTGATGTTGGCGTCGAATATTCATGGCAGTTTTTCAGGGATACTCTGTACCACCTCCTTAATCGTTTCTCACCTCTTCAGAGTAAACACTGTTTGACATCGATCTCACCGCCTTGGTTTAATAGCGACATAAAACATGCTTTAAAGATGAGACGTAAGGCCTTTAATAACTATCGTAAAGACAGAGCTAATTTCAGCACTTATAAGAAATGGCGAAACCTCGTTACGTCCATGAAGCGAACTGGTAGGCGATCTTTCGAAAAATCAGCTAAGTATAAACTGTCACCGTGATCCCCGCTCTTTCTTTAGGTATGTGACTGCTAAGCATACAAGCTGTAAACCTATAAATTGCATACAGCGTGACGATGGGAAATTCATAACTGATTCTTTGAAGATATCAAATATGTTTGGAAATCATTTCCATTCTTTGAATCTTGACCATAAGGATGTGACAATGAGTGATCCGTGTACATTTGAATCGACCGGAGATGACACCAGAGACCTCTTCCGATGTGATGATGTTCTCCAAGAGCTTCGGAAACTTAAATGCAAAGCAGGTGCGGGTCCAGATGGCTTACCGCCCGTATATTTGCGCAACATCGCTGACATAATATGTCATCCGCTTTACAATATTTTCTCTGCGTCTGTTGCTTTTGGCGTTGTTCCTTCTGATTGGCAGAATTCCATCATCTGTTCTATTTATAAGAAAGGGGATAGTTCGTCCATTGACAATTATAGGCCTATTAGTCTCACTTGCGTGTGTTGTCGTGTGCTAGAGAGATTAATTAAGCGACGAATAATATAATTTCTAGATAGATTTCAAATTTTGAACCCAGCACAGCATGGCTTCCGAAAAGGTTATTCCACGACTACTAATCTTGTACATGCACGTGAAAATTGGTATCACTATTATGATCAAGGTATACCAGTTGATGTCATTTTCTTTGATTTCTCAAAAGCGTTCGACTCAGTTAATCACACGCGTCTTATTGAGAAGTTGGAGCACATTCATCTTGATAAGAGGATCATAAACTGGATTCGTGTATTCCTTTCCAACCGACAAAGTGTCGTACGAGTAAATAAGTCGCTGTCGAGTCCATTTCCAGTGTTGTTAGGTGTTCCACAGGGAAGTGTATTGGGTCCCATCTTATTCAGTCTTTATATCAACGATTTGATACCAAATATCAGTTCATTCAGTTTATTATATGCAGATGATCTTAAAGTTTGGCGACCTATTATTTCCGATCTTGACAAACAGCATTTACAAAGCGACGTCGACGTTATATCCAATTGGTCTATACGAAATCACTTGAGGATCAATTCCGCTAAATGTACATGTATGCGTATATCACGAAGATCATGTGATCATCTCGGAGGTGAGTACCAGTTTGGTTCAATTAGTATCGAAAGAACCAACTCATATAAAGATTTGGGAGTTTGGGTTTGTGCTGACTTATCCACTCGAAAGCATTCAGACTACGTGTGTTGCATCACAAAACGCTTAATAGGACATACTCGTCGAGCTCTGATAGGCATAGATCCGTTATGTTACCATACCTTAGCAAATGCGTTTTTCTTGAGCCATATCTTATACGCATCGCCAGCTTGTTATCCCGAAACTACTTATGAGCGTTGTGCATTAGAGAAAGTGTTCAGATCAACAACTAAATTAGTCTCAGGGCTGCATATTTATGGCTACGGGAAACGCCTCCAGATATTAAATATGCCTTGTCTGCGATATATCCGTGACAAGCGAGATCTCTCTCTTGTTTGGAAAATTCTGCATACTAAAGATCATCCACTGTCACATCTACTGCAACTGAGAGGTCAACCTTCTCTTCGCGGACACCCCCTGATGCTGAAAACACAAAGGTACATGCATGCAGTTTCCTGCTTTGCCAAACGAGTCGTACGATCTTGGAATTCGCTTCAGAGTGCGACCGTTTTGTCGTCTACTGCTTCAAGTTTTTGCGCCCTACTGGATGATGACCCTTCCTTCTCAAGACAACGGTGGGATTTTCAGTAGTTTATCTGATGATGGAGGGACAAAACGACTCTTATTCTTTTTATTCTTTTTATTTTGTGAAGCAACTTGTAAAGAGCCTCGGCTCAATTCGTTGTCAATTAATAATAATAATAATAATAACTAGCGTATTCTGCAAACTTTTAGAAAGAATCATTGCTAGTAGAATCAGGGATCATTTGGATCGTAATCACATATTGGTTGAATCTCAACATGGTTTCAGGATCGGACGTTCATGCCTTACTAACCTACTAACTGCGCATGAAAAATGGGATGATGCTCTGGGGGCTGGGTTTCAGGTTCATACAGTATTCCTTGATTTTTCGAAAGCTTTTGATTATTATTATTAAACCACTAGACCTTACAGATCGTGAGTTACAACATCAAGAAGACGAAAATAAAGTTAAATCAAAGTGAAATAGGAAAATGAGTCCAGGACAATCGATTCTGAGCCACCATTTTCAGTTCTTGTCTCCATCTTCTTTTAAATCTCCGCCAGCCAATGTTCGAGTAGCTGAATAGTATTTTCTTGGCATCGTCTTCGATCGTTCTCTTTAGATTCTTACGAACACCGCCTCTGGGGCGTCGCCAGGATTCTTCCGGGTCCAAGTACAGAGATAACTTTGGGAGTCTATCTCTTTGCATCCGAAGTACATGGCCAAGATAGCGCAGTCTATTTTTCCGAATCAAATCAGACACGGAGACGTCGAGTGAACATCGAGAATACACTTCTGCATTCGATACATGATTGAGTGGATTGACTTTTGCAATTCTACGTAGACATCGTCGCTCAAAAACAGCAAGTTGATTATTTGTTGTAAGTTTTTCAGGCCAGCACTCGGATCCATACAGTAGTACTGGACGAACAATAGACGAATATATTCGGATCTTTGTTTTAATAGATACATTATTATCACGTCAGAGGGAGTTTAGACGCGAAAAGGCGAAACCAGCCTTTATTATCCGGCTTCGAATGTCGTAGTCACATCGGCAGTCTACGGAAAACACTGATCCAAGATATGTGAAAGATTGTACCTGTTGACTAGTTATACCATCAATAATAACTGAGCACGGAGGGGAGTTTATGGCGAGTAGTTTACATTTCGGTAAGTTAAGGAATAACCCATATTTCTTTGCGGTCTCGCCTATGCGGGTTGCTGTACGTCGCGCATCCTCAAATGATTCTGACAGTACGACTACATCATCCGCGTACGTCAGATCAGAAAGCAGCATATTGCTCGGATGCAGGCGTATACCTTCACTGTGCAGGTCGAGCGTTTCCCATAGGAGATGATCAATGAGAATGTTGAATAGTTCTGGTGATAGTACTCCCCCTGTCAAACACCTCTACTGACAGGAAACGGAATTCCAGTACAACCGTATTCGCGCACGACTGACACAGTATTTTCATACATTGCACCGATAAGTTCACACAGGTGTTTAGGAATGCCTAAGGTATAAAGGAGCTTCCAGATGAATAGTCGATTAACTTGGTCAAACGCCGACTCGAAATCCAAAAATAGTAATATTAACGGTTGTTGATACTCTTGACGGACATCCATCAGAACGCGAAGGGTGAATATATGATCAATGCATCCTCGATTTGGTCTAAATCCAGCTTGATTTTCTCTTAATTGAATTTGCCGTAACGGCATAATTCTGTTCAGAATTATGCCTTCCATGATTTTATATACTACAGGTAGGAGAGATATGGGTCGATAATTCGAGCATAATGAAGCATCCCCCTTCTTCAGTATTGGAATTATAACTGAAGTTTGCCAGTCCATGGGAACCTGATTGTGATTCCAGATACATTGGAACAAATCGGTCAAATATTTGACAACTTTAGGACCACCATATTTGAGAAATTCTGGATGTATTTGATCATGTCCCGCAGATTTTCCGCATTTCAGTGTATTAATTATTTGACTGACCTCAATACTTGATGGGGGGTTGCCGTCGATTTCTAACACTTCTGTATGCATAGTGCATACTTGGCGACTCCAGGATTTGTCATTACTACATGAGTTTGTTTAAGTGTCTGTCCTCTTGTAGAGATTTGTAAAATGAGCTCTCCAGCGTTCTAACCGTGCAGACTTTTCGAATATTTTATGTGACACATCGATATTCCACAACCCTGTGACTCCACTCTGCTGTGTAGGTGTGTAGTATCTTCTTATGAGACCAAAGAACTTACGCGCATTACCATTGTTAGCTGCCTTTTGGGCTTGGTTTGAAAGTTTTGTCCAGTATTCCTCTTTATCATGACGTATACTGGCGCGTAATTTGCGAGTAAGAGTGGTCGTCTCTACATTATTTCCTGCAGCCATGCTTAACTTTCTTTCTTCTGAGATCATTATAGATGTTGCACTTATCCAATCGTTCCTACGACTTTTGCGATAAGGAAGAATATCATGAGCCGTAGAACATAGTGCGTTCTTGAGTGTTGACTAACGATCACCAATCTGACAAACATCTTCATTTCCATCCGATACTGGTAAAAACTTAAACTCAAGCTTGCGTGATACACTGTCAATGAATCTACTACGTATGTAGTCGTTTTCTAGTAGCCGTACTTCTGGTTGTATTAACTTTGACCTTTGTGACGGGTTTGAATAAGCTTTTGATAGGGTACCACACGACGGCATAGTGTCTTTACTGTATCACTATGGACTTCATTCATATATTTGTGAGTGGGTCAGGGAATTTCTATCGAATAGGTATTTTCGAGTTTGTGTGGGGGTGTGTTTTCTTATTCGGTAAATATTAATTCTGGCGTACCGCAGGGATCAGTCCTTGGCCCACTGCTCTTTGTAATCTTCATTAATGATCTGCTACTCCGCTTATCATGCTCTCATCTAGCGTTTACAGACGATCTAAAGATTTGGTCGATCATTAGAAGTCCTGCTGATCGAGTATCGTTACAAAATGATCTAAACTCCCTGATCAAGTGGTGCGATTCTACCGGACTACGGTTGAATGTTGATAAATGTGTCCTCATGCAACTAGGTCGCCCTATTGAAACTCTAAGGTACTTTATTGGAGATATGGTCTTAAAGGAAGTGTCTCATCATAAGGATTTAGGGATTATTGTCCATGGATCCTTGAAAACAAAGTTGAACACCGACTTCTTTCTAGGTAAAGCTACTAGGGCGTTATATTGTATTAAAAATGCATTCCTCAGGTTAAGCTGTCACATGTTCAAGAGGTTATTCATCTCCATCGTCTGGCCACACTTGGAGTACTGCATTCAGGCTTGTTTCCCTGTCACTAAGCAAGAACTATTAGACCTGGAGTCTATTCTTAGGCGCGGATCGAGGCTCTGTATTGGCTTAAGTAGTATTGACTATTATGTACGTCTAAGTCGTATTGGGATGTTGTCGGTACGTGAGAGGTTCATATCCTTGGAAATGCTATGTCTATGGCATATGTCGAATGATGTGGTAGGTTATCCCACCGATGTAATCACTAGGCGGGTAGATCAGTTGCGGGGACATAGCAGAGTCTTGTATAAATTTAGATTTGGCAGATTGCCAAAAGTGTATAGACTCTCAAGGAGAGGAATTAACATGTGGAATTCGTTGCCTGAGGAAGTCGTTGCAACCCCCAGTTTGAGAACGTTTAAATCACGATGCTACAAATGGATACATGAACAATGCCGCCATTCAACACTACCACTGGAATACCCTAATTAGCTACGTTGACTGACCATTTGCTTTTGTTTTATTTTTTTTGGACTCTGCCTGAATAGCCTTTTGGCTTTGGTATGTATTGGAATAATAATAATAATAATTGCATTCTCCCAAGTTTAAAATACAGGGAAGTTTGTCCTTGGTTTGATATGCTTCTCCTGTATCACTCACGCGCACGTAAACAAGTGTGGATTTCATTTTGTTGTGGACAACAATCTTATGAGTCTTTCAAACAAATTAGGAATATATTTACCACTCTCAAGAGGACGAAGCGTCGTCAGTTTGAGGAGAAGCTGAGTTCTATGTGTGGCAAGGCTCTATTCTTTTACATTCGCAAAATCAGGGGCTCTAATATTCCACTTGTATCGTTGAGGGATGTTTTCAAGGCGAGGTCACATGTAAAAGTGTCATGGCAAACTTATTTGCCCAGGAGTTCTCACTGATGTTTTGCTCTTCTCAGACATTGTGTAGTTCTGAATCAGAAAAGGGTTCAGATGCATTCGACCGATATAATCTGTCGTTTTGTGTTGAAGATATTTTAAAGCTTCTCTGAATATTAAAACCGAAAATCGCTGCGGGTCCGGACGGACTTCCCTCAATTCTTTTGAATAAATTTGCTCCTATATATTCATATATTCATATGTTTTCCGTATGTTTCAGTTTTCTATTCTCCAATCTCAAATTTTTCCCCTTGGAAGGAGTCCATTGTAGTTCCAGTGTATAAAATGGGAGATCGACAAGTGTGTAAGAACTATCGCCCATTAGCCTTGACATGTATTATTTGTAAGTTGCTTGAAAAGCTAATAGTCAAAAACATATCTTCTGATTTGAAAAGCAACGGTAAACGCACTGACTCACAACACGGTTTCATATCAAATAGATCAGCAATAAGTAACCTATTGGTTTCTTCCAACTAATGGCAATCTCCATTAGATGGACGAGTTTAATCTGATGCACTTTTTGTAGATTTCTTTCATGCTTTTGATTCAGTTACGCATGATCGCCTCATTCACAAATTGAGGTCACTTAGTGTTTGTACAATGTATGTCGCCTGAATCGCAAATTACTTAAGTTCACGCTCTTTCAAAGTATGTGTAGATTCAGATATGCCCACCTCATTCACTATTCATTCTGGCGTTCCACAGGGTGCTGTTATCTCCCCACTTCTTTTAATTGTCTATATCAATGATTTCCCGTCTGTAGTCGTTCTGATGTCGTTATGTATGCTGATGGTGTTAAGATATGGCGGCGTATTAGAGACGGTAGGTACATTAAGATCGTTCAAGATGATCTGATATGTCTAGAAAAATGGTCAGCGGAAAATAGTTTGAGGGTTAAAAAAGGATTTATTTTAACGTGGCAAATGCGTGTCAGCGCAAGCTTACATGACCACAACAAAACAAAACTGTGAATCAGGTGTCGAGAAGGTGTGAACGGAGGAGGTGTTTGAATGTGATAAAGGAGGGGGCGCGGCGGACGTCGAGCAGACGTCCGCCGCTCTGCCATTAACTTCTCCGCTAATGGCAGAGCGGAGAAGGGAGAGGTCGAGATTTCGCCAAGTGCGACGTAGGATTGTAGGTGTGTGAGGAGGGGTATTGTTGCGAGTGAGATCAAGGGTGATAAGAAAGTGATCGGATAGACCAGGATCAGAGATGGACAGTGAGGTGTAGGCAGGAAAATGATCGGGGACAGCGAGTATGTCGAGTGCCCCACCAAGTATATGTGTGGGGGCAGTGGAGATTAGTTTGTAATTGTAGTTGGATAGAATGTTGATGAACCGGATGGAATCCGTGGAAGAGGGGCGGTCTAGGCGGATATTGAAGTCACCTAGAACGAGTGAAGGGATTGAGGACAAAGAACAATGAGAAAGGAGGTCAGCGAGTTCGGTAAAAAATAAGGCTGTAGGAGCTGATGAACTAGGACAGTATACAATGGCGAGATCTAGAGTGATCGGGTTAGAATAACGACAAGTGAGCAATTCAAAAGAGCAAGGACTGAAAGGGGGATTGATTTTGCGAAGAGACGTGGGGGTGACGCGCGAATGCGACAATGCCGCCATGATTAGAGAATTTAAAAGGGCATGAGCTGAGGGGGCAGGCGGATTCGATTAGGGAGCAGCCGGAAGGGAGCAGATGGCGAATGGAATGTTCGTCGGAATCTGAGTGCCAGGATTCGGTGAGGCAGAAAAGATCGATGGATTGCTTGGTGAATAGGTTTGGGATAAGATCGGATTTATTGAGAATAGATCTGGTGTTAAGGAGAACGAGGCGGAAACCGTGTGTTGTGGCGAAAGAGTCTAGTGGAGAAGACACATAGGAGAGATAGAGCGCCATCGAATTTTTGGACGGGTGTGGACAACTTGAAAATTTCCGTCTATGTTTCGGATGGAGAGTGATGTTTCGCCGTTTTCCTCGCGACGGCGTTTTTCGATGCGGGCTGAAGATATTTGAGCGATTTCAGAAGGGGCGCGATCGGGGAAAATTCGAGTGGTTGAAGATGACATGAGTTTGAATCGTTGAGAGAGGACAGAAGACGCGTGAGAGCGATGCTTGAAAACAATTTTTAGGATAGGTGTGGGAAAAATTAGATTTAGAAGATTTGTTTAAACTGTATGAATGCGACAGGAGAAATGTTCTTGATAAAGGATGGTTTATCCGCAGGAACATGGATCTGAAGGCGGAAACATCGTGGTCCAGACGTGCTTGTGGAGATAAGGAGTTGGAAGGCGTGATATTAGTGACAATGACGCAACGATCGCGATAAGTTTTAACAAATCTTCTCAATCTAATCCTTCCCAGCCCCCTCTCCTAAAAATTGTTTTCAAGCATCGCTCTCACGCGTCTTCTGTCCTCTCTCAACGATTCAAACTCATGTCATCTTTAACCACTCGAATTTTCAAGTTCAACTTCAACCACTCGTAAGAAAACAACTAAGATTGACACCAACTATGGACAACTGCAAGTACAGTGATCGATTCACGACTGCAGCGTCTGGACAACAATCACCTGCGACAAGAATAAGGCCAAAGAAGACTTCGTATGTGGTTTTTACGCCAACAAACTAATCTGCAACCTTTCCAATAAGCACATATCAACATCCAACACGTCAACTCAAACTACCCCCGTCGTTTCTAATGTCCTTTCTCCATCCACCGACCCTGTCACCATATACACTTCCCATTCCATGTCATCTTCACTCCCCGACACCCCACGTCCCGTCATTCCCGTTTCATGTCCTTCTCCCACTTAGAGAGGGTTGGGTGAAGTGAGGTTGGACGGTACGAAGATGGTAGTGAGGAGTCGAGAGATTGCTTTTTGATGAGAGGACGAACAGTGGCGCATTTCCAGATGGAAGGAAATGTACGGCTACGGATTAGGAAGGATGAGATAGAGGAGCAGATATTTTTAAGCAAGTAATTGGGAATCGGGTCAGAGGGAGAGGTTTTATTAGGTGATGACAGCAGAACCGAAGAGACTACATCAGATGAAATTGAAAGAAGATGGAATAGCTATGGGAGGGAAGCATTTAAAGAGAAGCGAGGGTACAAGGGGGCTGTGGGTAGTAGGGAAAGTAAATTAGATAGCTTAGTTTGTAGATAAGAAGAGAATTCATCAGGATTTATATTACAAGAAGTAGATGATCGTGAAAGAATTGAGTTTAAGATTTTCCAATGAGATTTAGAGTTGAAGATGACTCGAGTTGATTTCGCCAAAAGATAGTACGTTTAGTACGTATAAGAATAAGATGTGAACGGCGTAGAGAAAAGTAGGTATCACGGAGATTTGGAGGGAGTGAGTTGGGAGAACGTTTAAGAAAGCGATTATACACACGAAAAGAGTGACAGAGTCGACGCTTAGAAAGACTACATTCAGAATCGAACCAGGGAGCATGGCGGAAGCGCTGAGAGCGTCGGAGTCGACTAGGCAGTAGTTTATTGATGATAGACATAAGTTCAGAATCAAACAGAATGCAGAGATCATCGGGAGAGAGATAGTTAAGAGGAAGTGAAAAGAGTGAAGAATTGAGTAAGGCTGTGCAGAGAATAGGGATATCGAGAAGTTTCCAGGGTCGACTTGGTGTGGATAATGGTGGAGGCGGAGAAGGAGGATGGGGACGAGTAAGAGTAAGAGTGACAAGGAAATGATCGGACAAACCAGGATCAGTAATTGACAAGGAAGTATATTCATTGAAGCAGTTAGGGACAGCAATGATGTCGAGAGCACTGCACAGAATATAAGTTGGGCTTGTTGAAATTAATTTATAGTTAAAATCAGAAAAAAGATTATTTAAAGTGAAAGAGTCAGCCGGGCGATCAAGACGAATGTTAAAGTCACCGAGAACAAAAGAAAGAGTATAAGACAACGAACAGTGAGACATTAGATCTGCAAGGTCGTTAAAGAAGATACGTGATGGGGCAACTGAACCTGGACGGTATACAATCACAAGTTTAGAGGGAAAGGAGTTGATAATCTACATATGAGTAATTCGAACGAGGTGTAACGGATGTTAACGTTAATTTTACGTAAAGGCATTGGTGACGAGCAATGGCAACAATACCGCCATGGTTAAAAGCATTAGATGTATGAGAGGCAATTGGACGAGCTGATTCAACTAATGAACAACCAGAGCGACATATACGACGAATAGCAAGATTGTCGAAGTCAGAGTGCCAGGACTCAGTAATGCAGAAAATATCGATAGATAATTGATCGAAGATATCAAGGAGCATATCAGCTTTATGAAGAATGGAGTGAGTGTTGAATAGACTATGACGAAAAGTATGCTTAGGAGCGAGATCGACTAGCAAAGAATACAAGGGGAGAGATGGGACGCCATCTAATTTTGGGCCTTGTGTGTACAACGTGAAAATTTCCATTGATTTGACGTATAGATAAGGATGACTCGCCGTTTGTTTCACGTCGATGTTTCTCAATGCGAGCTAAATTGAGATGGGCAATATCAGAAGGGGAGCGATCAGAAAAGATACGACAAGTAGACGACGTGGTAAGAAGTTTAAAACGTTGGGAAAGTACCAAGGATGCATGTGATCTATGTCGGAAAACGATTTTTAGAAGTGGAGGACTGAGATGATAGGATTTAGTGGATTTGTTTAAACGAATTAAAGATACAGGAGCGATATTATTGAAGAGGGATGGATTATTATCAGGAAGAATGGTTGCTGGGATAGACCTGAAAGCAGATACATTATCATCGAGGCGACATTGAGGAGAAGCAGATTCGGAAACCTTTAAATTAGATATGATAATGCATCGATCGCGCGAAGGAAAACGATTACGTAGTGGTGGACGGACAGATCTGGTAGTAGTAGAGACAGAAGAGCAGATAAACGTGGGAATGATAGGGGTGCTTAGTGAAGATTTAAGATAGTTTGGAGCATGTGTGACAGGAGTGGAGTGTTGAATCGGTTGATAGGAGATGTTACTGGAGATGATTTTGACGGAAGGATGTAAATTATTGATAGGTGATACGGTTGGAGCATGTGTGACAGGAGTGGATTGTTGAATAGGTTGAACGGAGATGTTACTTGAGATAATTTTGACGGAAGGATGTAAATTATTGAGAAGTGATACGGTGGAGGTAGAGTAAGGAGTACGTGAAGAGAAGAAAGAGGTATGAGATGTATGTAGATGTGGGGATGAATAGGAAAAGTGAGGTACGAGATGAAGGTCTTTACTGTTTGCATTGTTAGGAAGATGAAGATTAAGGGAATTTTATTCGTAGTTAAAGGAGGAGTGTGTGTGAGAAGTTTCGAGAACGGGTTTCATAGATGACGAAGGAGTTAGTAAGCAAACGGATGACGACGATAGATTGGAAGATATGTTGTCGTTTGTTGATGTTCCATGTATAACAGCGGTCTGAGTCGACTGAGAGATCATCAAGTTTATTTATTGAGCACAAATCTGTTTCGTTAGCGTTCAGAACGTCTCTACCGTTTGAGTAATCATTCTTCATTAGCTTACCTACGAGGGCAGCACAACAGAAGCCACAGAGGAAATTCCGATTTGAAACGTTGTCCTCGTCAGTGAAAGGAATGGCAACGTGAGTCCAAACATTGCAGTTCTTGTTGTCGCATCCAATTTGCTTTTCGATGTAAGCTTCCTTGACGGACTTGAGTTGCTGGCCGACATTTTTAGTTAGCTTTCTCTTTGCCATAATAAAATGTTAATTAGTTAGTTATAATCAAGAATGTTTAAACTCCGTTAGTCTGCAAGTCGTTAGTTGTAAGTAGTCGTTAATTGTAAGTAGCGAGCGGATTTCGTCGATGGTTGTCGATAATTGTCAAGCGGATGGCCGTCGATGGTTGTCGTTGGTTGTCGTCGAAGATTGTAATGATGTATTTATGTATGTTATTTATTGTATGTATAATATATCCCAAATTTTTTTAAATACACTATATATATTTGTAATCGAGGCTTTCGTACTTTATGGATGCTTGTCAAGTCTTTTGATCGAATAAGTTTATCAATGTTCAAGCGACTATTTTGCTCTTGTATTATACCCATCCTAGAATAAGGTTTACCTTAACTTATCCACCGACTTAAAGGGACTCCCGTGACATTGAGAACTTGTTACGTATAGGGTCACGAATGATTCCGAATTTCTCCAATTTGAGATATGCTGAACGTTTGAATTCTATACGTGCCAGCACATTAAAATATCGCAGATCAGTCATTAATTTATCAACTGTAGTCAAAATTCTTATCGATGGCTTTGGTGGTCTCTCTAGCATATTATCCGTGAATGATAGACGAGAAACTCGTGGGCATAGCGGAAATTAATAAATCCAACTACAAGAATTCCTGTTCACCATCGACTTGCAACCAGGGTAATTAACTGTTGAATGCACTAAATTGCCTTGATATCTCTAGTAGTATATTTAGTGATGCAATCAGAAAGCCATCGAAGCCGAAAGAAGGAATTTGCGACTACTATTTGATTGATTTTTTTTATTTTATCATGTTTTGTAATCGACACGAGCTTGTAGCTCATTTGCTTCTGTTTATTATAATAATAAATTGTCACCACTATCTTTCTAATATTCTGCAGGTCCTGAGGATGGTTATTCTTATTTTCTTAAAATGCTTGTGTTAGTTAGCTCTTTGTTTGTCAAACATTTTTCACTCTCTCGGGTTCGCCAATAAGTTCGATTTATTTAGAAACATTGCATTTATGTAATCCTGTTTTAAAAGTTGTTCAGTATATTGCAGATAAATTTTGAATGCTTTTAGACTTAATTTGCCACTTAATTTTAACCTTAATTCATTACTTGATTGTTCGTGCTTCTTTGGATGCTACTAGTTCGTTTTAAAAATTGCATTGTCTGAGTAAATCGATTGTTTAAATAAATCGACCCAGTAAATCGATTGTTTAAATAAAATTTTAGAAATGATTCACCCTCAAATCTGTCGAAACTGATTGGTGAAATATCCTTACTTAAGACATAGTTCGTGTGCCTTTTTTAGTGTTCATGAAATAATACTCGTTTGGGCAGACACGAAACTTTCAAACATGATGTCATTTCTTTAGCTTAGCATTATAGTGCTTTTAATAAGTAAAACATCGTTTTTGACAACATCTTTGATTTTACTTTTTACTACGAGTCTAATGATACAAATAACGCTTCATTAAAATTTTATTTGTAGATTTGTGAATTCAGCGAAATGGCATTTACATCAAAGATGCTCCTCTCTTTTCAAAGGTTTCCTATTTTTAAACGTAATTAACTTTGAATAAAATATATTTTTTAGTTTATAATAAAATCAAAGGAAGTTTGAAATGATGATTTTGTAAAGTTACATTAAACGTCAAATTAATTTGTTATAAATGATCATTACACATGATCATTAATTTAATTATTTAAATAAGAGAATTTAATGAATTCTGTGATTTTTTTTGAATTTATGAAATTTGATAAATTTTCACAATATTCCGAAAATTTAATGAATTCATTTTTCTAATGTGAGTTATAATTTTTATTGAAATTAAATTGCTTTTAATTTTGTAATTTTTTAAAATGAAATTTATTTTTATATATTTTATATATTAATATTAATATTATCAAATATTAATATTATATTAACATGATATAACATATAATCATCAGCTTACACATTTTACATATGACAATAATGCGGTTTTTCTATCATTATCTGTTTTAAAACAGAAATGCATGTGAATAGAAGGATGATCTGTACACATATTCTTTTTCCAACTCTTCATCGTTACTTGTTCATCTTTTTTGTGTTGTTTATGGATAGTACACAAGGTTAAGTGATAAAATAAAGTGTTTTGTGAGGCCTCACGCTGTAAAACTCGTTTTATTACCTTCATATAAAGGAATATTTACCGTTAAGCCTTTAAAATATATATATGTTCACATAGTTTGTGCAATTAGACTATTAAACGTTTCAAAATTATTAATTTTTTTATCTTCTCTTCTAGTACCGTCGGTAATTCAATGGACTCGTCTCTTATCAACTGACGAGAACAACGACAATCATATAATTTCCCAACTTGAAAATTATACTAGTCTGGATTCCAATGAAAAACGGTATTTAATTTCATTTTTTTTATTTAATTTCGAATTTTAAAGTTACACCTAATGTTTAACTAAATTCTTAGAAGCAATTGCTAAAACAATTGATTAAACTGATTGTTTAAAATCGTTTAAATTTGAGCCGATATTTATAAATTATTATTTTGTCACGTCCTCCATTAGATGATTTTGATCTTATTTAATTTAATTTATTATTAGATTAATTTATGATCTTATTTAGTTTTTTACGATCTTATTTATCTTTTGCTTATTTAATTTTTCGGTTAAACCATCGATAATACATTTTTGACCATCAGGTTAACATTTTAATTTATTGTTTTATAATTACTTTTCAAAAACTATTTTTTAATAGTCAAAAATAAATTTTTATGTTCTATAAATTATGCTAGATGTGTAAGTCTAAAAAAGTATTATATTACTAATTACAAGTGATTTTTATAAAATTGTTTTCGGAAACTTCGACAGTTTCTTCGTTGGTCATTAGTAGATGTTTTAAATTCTCGTTAAATCTTTTATTTTCACAAAGTAAAATCGAATTAATATTAGATATTTTCCGTTCTACATGAATATTTGCGAAATTTATTTTAACTTACAACGATTTTATTTCTGAAAATTTGCCTCCTACTTTTACAGTAACTTTCTGTATTTTCATTTAGAACGCGATTAAAAAATGTTCTTCGACGAATTTCCGCGCAAAGAGGTCAGTTCTTATAAATTTTAGATTCGAACAAAATTTATAAGATCTAGATTATATCGAATTTTATTATTTACTAAAATAGTAAATAGATTATTTAATTATTTTAATCAATTATTTTAGTTAGAAGAACGAATCAGATAATATTTACATTTAAAATTTTGTCGTAGCGTCAAAGTGGCAAACTTTTATAAGCAAAATATGTTATCGAAGTGGTATGAAAATGAAATACAATTTCATCCATAAATGAAATGCAGTTTCATTCATAAATTCATAAATTTATGCTTTACAGATGAAAGTCGTTATAGCGAATTTTCATCTTGTTCGGTATGCAAATGCTTAAATATACACAATTTATATATTTATATATTTATTCAATTTATTTACAAATTAGATGTTTAATTTTGTTGTTTAATGTTTAATTTTTATGTTGAATTAAATAAATTTGTGTTGAATTAATTAAATAAATTAATTAAATAAATTTGTGTATTTTTATGTTGAATTAAATTTTATAATTTTTAATTTTTATATGTTGCCCGAAATTGAGCTTTAAATTTTAAATTTTTGTCTTTTTGTCTTTTTTGTCTCGAACACAAATGTTCGATCATAAAACATAACATTTACCAAATGTAAACGTGACATTGCGTATACAATACATTTCTGGTAAGGTTGCTTTCAAGTTAATTTATTGTGCAGTCATTGTTACAATTGAAATTTTGATGACTATTTTTATTCTGCACGCTACTTGAATCCTATATATACGCCAACAGAAGTACGCTACATTTCAGTGTTGGTGGACCTCATCAGCTACTGATCCAATACCTACGTTTCAGGTATTTTGCAAAAATAGGTAGGTTTTCAAATTTAAGGAAGATCCTTCCTATATCAACGCTGATTCTATTTGAAATCATAAATGATTTCAATTAAATGAAATTAAATGCATTCGTATTGAATTATGCATTCGTATTGAATTCTAAGTGGACATCTGAATACATGCTTATCGGTTCTTCTACACAGCTTGCGCAGAATAACCTAGTCAGAATCACATTCTTTAAAAATGGTTTGTGTAATTGACAAAAGGCAATAATCATTTTCAAAATAAAGTGTCTCGTCAAATCGCTCATTTGGTTAAACATAGTATAACCAGATGGTCACAATTTGATTTGGAACAATCCAACAGATTGTATGTTTGGAAATTTGTTTAATTTGATTTATAATCCCAATCAAAATTGCTTTACTCTACAATGGTTTTTTATTCAAATTTAAGTAGCAAGCAAATAGTAACAGAAAATACATTTTTATTTTGATACACCTAATGCAGCAAAATTAAAAATCAAATATACAAATAAAAACATTTTTTAATGTTAAATTGTATTTTTTTTAGTTTAACAATAGCGTTATATAATTATAATTTTATATTAGGGTAAATTGCATTCTTCGTATTCAAACGTTTGTATTAAAAAGATGTAATTTTGACTTTTGTGCTTTGCGATAATTTTGGTAATATCTTAAAAAGACAGTTCCAGCCCGTCTTACAAAGTAAATGAATTTATTTTGTGTAAGCAACGATTCGGGAATATTTGATTTTTAGCTATTTAAACAGATATGACGGTTTTATTGCATTTTATAATCAATTCAAGAACATTTTATGGCAATTTGTGAGATTCGTATGGCTAATCGACAATATTCGATGAAAATTTGATAACGTTTTATGGCAACTCAAAAACATTCGATGGGGAGATTAATGAATTTTATGGTTACTGGAAAAGATCATATTTTTAGATAAATTAAATGCCAAATTTTAATCATTTTTTTAACAAATTATAAACAAATGCGAATATGCTAATTGAATATTCCTTGATGTTCAATAGATTTGTATTGAAATTTTGTAAAATTTTAATAAAATTTCATTTTTTTGTTAATTTTATTGTATTTTTGGAATTTAAAAGTTAAGTTGCAAATTCAAAACGATCCTTAAAGCATTCGGAATGTAGTTTATCTATTTTTCTTTCTAGAAAATGCCTGTAAAAGTCGTGAAAGAAATACTCAGACTGTTGACGATGTACTTGACTGGGGTAAGTAAAATCTGTCTTTAATGCAATAAAGACAAAAGTTGCACAATAATAAATAACTGATAGTGAAAACAATTATTTCATCCGTGCATACATGCTTGGATTATATAAAATGCAATATATTCATGACGTTTTCGAATGTGCTTATATTGTAATATTTACACTTTAATGCTTAATACTTTGAATATTATAATTTATTAATTTATATATTAGTTTTAAAATGCATTTTACCACACGATAACTGTAATAATTTATTTGACGGTTAGGCCAATCTCAGTGGCCCAATCTCAGTGATTTAGTAAATAAGAATAATTTATTTATAAATAAAAATAAATTTTTTTAATTTATTAAAAAAATTAATTTTTTTAATTTATTAAAAAATTAATTTTTTTAATTATTTTTTTTAATTTATATTTATGTAAAAATATCTATTTTTGATAAATTGTACTTGGTACTTTTCAATGGTAATTTTCTTTACTAAATAAGTTTTTATGTGACCGATACTTGGTATTTTGGCTACTAAACTATAATGATGCTGACGATAATCGGGGTATCATCTATTAATAAAAAATGTATAAATTATTAAAATGATTAAAAAATCATTTTAAAAATCAAAAATGATAAAAATCATTTTTAATCTAAATTATTAAATTTATTATTTAGATTATTAATGATTAATTACTAAATTTATTAATATAATATGCTTGTTATCCTTCATTCTAGGCATATTGCAGACCCTCATCTTCTTTTGGACTAATTAGTGACACTGATAGGTTACTAGTGAAGATATTATTTAATCATCTAGAATACTTAATTGCGTATGCGAGAAATGTTGATGTTCTTAAAGATACCGCAGTTAAAGTTCGCCATCCAAGATTCACTGAGCGGACAAGGAAATTGTTCATGAACACATTATGTCCCAAAGAGCGTCGAATTTTCTATGAAATTGCTTGGATCCAATTTATAGGCTACTGACTGTATTAATTAGAGTTCAGAACTATAATGCTGCTAAGGATAAGCGGAGTAACAATAAAATAGTACAATGTCGATTGTGTGAATGCTGATCGTAAAATGTCACAAATTGTTGCTTATAAAAAAGCGTTCAGTAAAATTATTGCAGTCGTCTTTTGTTCAAATTACCTAATTTTAAAATTGCCAACTTTACTACATTCATTATATTTACGTTTGTTTATGCTTGTAAGCATAAATGCCCTGTTCGTTTATTTCTTTTGCGTTTTTATTTTTTATTTAGATTACATACATGCTGGTTCTAAAATAGACTTAAACTGATTTTAGTAAAATTGGGAGCCAAAGAATTAGATCCAGAATATCGAATATCGTTGATTGAAGATGACGCTCTTTCGAATGACTATTTTAATGATTCATATGAACTCTACCAACCGAATGAACCGGAATATACCAGCGTCTTAAAGTCTGGTCAGCCATTAAACATTTTTAATAATGATAAATCACCAGGTAATTCTATAAAATGTACATGCAGTAATATTCTATTATTTTGGGATTTTTCTTTCTGTTCTTAAGTTTTCGCCTGTATCTTGCTTATGTTTCTTTAAGAAAAAACTATATGCTTGTTTTGCTTAATTGATTTGCTTCTTTCGATTATTTTTTAAACCAAAAATATTAGATCGCTAACTGTAATCGCTAACTTCTTCCAGCTCTATCAAAAACTAATTTGTAAATTAAATATTTGTTATTAAATATAACAAACTCGTTTTGAGTTGTTAGAGCTATGATGCATATAGCTATCGAATATCAGTTTTTTAAGACTTTGTCTACGAGCAATTGAGATTTTATATTAAATATTTTTCTTTATAATATATAATAATGAATACATAATATTTATTATTTATAAATAATTAATTATTGTTTATTATTAATTTAAATATTTAATAATAAATGTTTAGGTGAAAAGTACGAACAGCTTGCTTTTTGGAAAGCTTTTGATGAATACAAAATAGATATATTAAACAAAACTAAGCCAAATAATAGTTGGGAAGAGCTCATTGAACTTACAAATGAAGGCAAGATTTGGCATTTCCCAATAAACAATGAACAAGGTAAATTAGCTGCTGTTAGTTTGAAAATTGTGTTACAATAGCGATAGATAGTTTTACATTAAGAATATTTTAGTGATAGAATTCAATATTGATCTATTAGGAAATTGATATAAAGTCAAAAGTTTCTTACAAACTCTGTTGATGTATACCTTTAATGGTATACATACCTTTGTATGTTTTTGCTTCGTTAACAATTTGGAAATATGGCGGTTTCAATTATCGGCTTTGGAAATAAACATTTAATTTTTTAATTTTCGAACTTTTTACCTGTGAAATTATCAATCCTGTAACTTATTCGAAAGTAATAAGTTAAAAAATTATAAATCGAAACTTTTACATTTCTAATGACAACGTCACTATTTATATTTAAACATTTATGTATAAATATATTAAATATTATATTAAATTTATATTATATATTCCTTAATATTTATATTCATCATTTGTAATTATTTGTAATTATTTTTTATTAAAAAGATTATTATTTTAATTATTATTAAATCATAATTGAAATAATTAAATTATAATTTTTGTTTTATCAATAAAAAATCTGATTCATATTTACGGGAACAACTCCCGCTGAAATTGCTATTAAAACTGATAACTGAGCGTAATCGTATTCCGTCATCAATGTAGATATTTCATGTTAAAACGATTCTAAAGTTTGATGCTGTCGACGAACCTTTTGACGCACAACAAGTGAGCTTTCGCTGGTCGACACTACAACATTGTGATTATTTAAATAAAGATTTTCTATAGGCAATATGATCATTTGTCTCTTATAAATGAATATTGTCAAGGCTATTTGTGCACAGAAAAGTAGAAAAAGAAAAATACTGTCAAAACGCACTTCAGTTTTTGGACATTTCTATTTAATTATTTTCTCCGTGATTGCCATTTTCCGAAAAGTTGTAGCGAGTGAATTATTGTGGTATTCTATAATGATAAGAATTGTGAAGATTTATTCTTTATTAACATCATATTTTATTATATGAACAATTTAATTTTAGACGTCATTGTTAGACTTGATTAAAGTTGTGAAGAATCTTCAGTCACTTGAACACCTAGAGCATTTATTGTACTGTTTGAATTGATATTTTGAATGTATTCGATTCTGTAAATCGAAAAGTTTTGATCTCAAAATCAGTAAGCAAATATATCTGATAATTTTATTTACATATCGAGGTTTACGTTCGTATGATTTTTACATCTCAGATAGTTTTTTGATTTCATAGTCATTCGTATTTTTTAGAATTGTGATGAATCTTGTATTAGTGAACTTTTTTTATTTATTTTTGAAGGCATTGGATCTTGTAATTCATAATATTTTGATATCGAAAATAGAGGTGTAATGCAGAGTGGCATATTAAGTTTGATTTTATTTTGTTTCTTATCGATGAATCTGCCTTTGAAACTATTCAGCGTGTCATAATTAGTAGCTTCTGCAATGTCCGTGATGTGGCTATATTGTCTTAAAGGCGCAATCCTCTTTGAGTATATTGACTATCTCGTAGTAAAATGACGAATTATTTAGTAATTGCATCACACGTGGATGCAATTTCTCTTTACCTTGTGCTTAAATACAAAACCTTGTAATTTGCTCGACTTCCAGGTGGTCTTTCATACAACACTTAAATCACAAATGCGTCGAAATATAGTGTTAGTTTTCGCATCTAGTCCTAATTTAAGAACTCTATCATCTGAGAATACTTTTAGATTCTTCCGCGCGATATTCAATCAAATAATTCATAGAATTAATAATCATTTAATTTAAATAATCGTATAAATCAAATATAATCATATGTAATCATAATCATAATATAATCATATGTAATCATAATATAATATAAGCCTTTGGTGTGATCTTACAATTTTAAATTTTGGCAAATTGATAGTTGTCAATGCATTTTCTAAGAGGAATGGTGAGAAAGTGCACAGTAGTTGCACTTTTATCAAGAGCTACCTCGACAGTCTTAATGCCAGTACACGAGCAATCATCTCTTTACGTACCTAAGTTTTAACAACAATGCATTTCATGCAATCTTATTAAATTGCATGAATGATATACGAGCATGAGATACGAGCAGTTTAACATATAAGCATTGATTCGGATAAATTTTATGCTTGACAGACAAACTAATTTTTAAATTGAGCATGCGAGTATTGATTTACGAACGCCACCGGTACGGCACGCTTAGATCGAACATCATCAACTATGCCATTTCGCTTATGGCTCTTTATTGCGTGTTTGTCGCAGTGTATAAATGTGCGTATCGTTCGTTAGTTTTCAGTGATATCTTGTGTCTGTATAAGCATTTGACTGCATCACCATGGGTCCGAAAAAGTTGTTTGTGTGGACCAGAAGAGATTATGTCGATTAAAATATAGCAACAAAGAATTGACAACATTTAAACCCAACATTTAAATGAACCGTTTAAGCCGAGCCATGGGTGATTGAAAATGTTTAGAGAATAAGTGAGATCCATTCAATGATGATGTATTAATAATTTGCGAGTACTGATGTGGCAGCAAAAGTGTACGCCATGAGTTTCCCAACACATGTTGTGAAGGATGGTCACATCTCGCAAAAAGTGTATAATCGTGACAAAACTTGACATCTTGAAGAGAACGTATCGTAAGATCATCACCCGGATGATCATAAAAACCAGACCACAAACCCATGAAAGATTTTGTACGTTCATGAATGTTTATGTGCGTTTAAGACGCACTATTCGAGGACATAGGTAACGATGCAGTTCGTCGTTGACAGCTCAACTTAAAGTTTGCTCTGGCGTGAAGAAATATTTTGAGGAGAATAATTAGCGACTCAACACATTACTGATTTAGACCATCCCTAGTCTTTACGATGACTTTGGAAAGACTACAATTAAAATCCCCTGCATTCCACCCAATACGACTCTTATATACCAGCGATTAGCCAGCAGGTCATATTTAACTTCAAAAAAGCCATACACTTGTTACACCGCGACTTGGTGACAGAGACCACTCGTGAATTTTGGAAGAAGCATTATAACACATTGATAGTGAGGTGTTGTATGACCGACATTAAACGCGTCTTGGTGCATGTTATTCTGATGCGATGACAGAAAGGAATGTCGAAGGTTTTGAAGCCAAGTCCGAATCTACTTCTGTAGGTAGATGTTGGGTAATGTTAACGAACTAGTCGAGGAAGACAGTGTGGAACTGTTTAATGAAGAGTTAATGAATATTCTCATGATGCAAGATACGAATGTGCTAGACGTGATTCACAGTGGTGAGGATTAGTTTGAGCTGGAGAAAACATGTTAACAAGTGACTTTAAAGATGTGCTTGCGTTGTGATAGAGAGAGTTACAGGATTGCATTTAAGATGCAGACAGAAACTAATGTTTTTAGATTATAATATTTTTAAAATTTGTCTGCTAGTGAAGGTGGCCATTTGTGCCGCTAATTTTCAGATTTTTTCCTTCATTGGATTTGCCATAATAAAAAACGTATTTTGCAGAATTAAAAAAATGATTAAAAACAATCTGGAGTTTTTATTGTTTAGAAGGGATTAATTGTATTTCAGTTATTTCAAATGCGAAAACTTTATTTAATATATGAGTATTTTGAGAAGTGAGCTCGGTCCAGAACTTTATATGCTCCTATCCCAAGGTACTACTTAAATATCGAAATCTGATTTCTCACGGTCGATGGGAAGGCTGTTGACTATATATAAACTTTAAAAATTGAATCGTTTAAATATATAATGTCGTTGTTTCCTATATTTATCGATACTCATGAGTTAATATTGAATATAAAATAGAAATTAGATAATTTCAATAGAATAACTGATTGTTTCCATATTTAAATAAATTTAAGCAATTAAAATTTAATTTTTAACATTATGCAATATTTTATCAAATATGAATTTGCATAATATACACGTATACAATGATTATTTCAGTATTAACCATTATTTCAGTAATTAAAATAATGTACATTGTTTCAATAATAATATATATTATTATTGAAATAATATATATTTATTATATTTGTATACATTATTTTCAATTACAGAAATAATAGTTCTTTATGGTTTCATGTCGTTTTTTGATATGTTTATGCCGTTTTTGAAAACTAAAAAGAAAAAATGTAAATAATAAACAGAAAAAATGTGCTAATTTAATTACGTCTATTCAATCACATATAAAATACATCTATATTAAAAAATTGTTGAACCCTTTTCTCTTAATAGGATTCTTTTTTAAACATAAATTCAACGACATAACCTACCAACATCATTTTGTTAGTTCCATGTTGAGACTTTAATTTCTTTTTGACGTGAAGCTATAAATTTTCGATATTTTAAATATGGACCATATGATCATCTGGTGAAACAAAATTATAAGAGTAGTTAACACTTCTATGTTTGAAGTTGCCACTTAGTCGTGCATACGACCTTCACTTATCACTTATTATTAAAGTCCCCAGAGCTATGAAGATCTCTATATAATGGGTATTTAAGTCGAAACACTCCTATCTGGCACTGGAATTGGAATACATTATCTTGTTCCTCTCTCAATGAGACCAAACACCCACTGAGCGTCTACATGGTTGCCTACATTATACTGTCGTATAAATAATAAAGACTCACTCATTTCTAGCACTTTTGCCGCACCATTGACATTTATACATCCAAATCTTATATTAGAACCATAAAGTGCCTCCTGACAAACGATACATTAAAGATTATTCTACAAGTATTTTTATTAAGTTTCATATAGGAATATATAGAATTCTGCATATCTTCGTTTGCCCATAAACAGAAAAACAACAAGATATCTTCAAAAAAATTAAAATCCTGTAGAAATGACTCATGCCCCACAGACAATTCTTTTCTATGTGATGAAGTCTTACATACCCATATAGAACCATCTATGTCATCCTTCATTTCGATTAGAGTTATACCGATCCCATAACTAAACACCCTTAAATTCTTTATCAGCCTCAAATCATAAATTTAAACCGTGTTTTGAAAAAATCCATCTCCATAATATCATCAGCATATCTTATTGAAAGTTCATCTTCGTCAAAATAAATAATTTCCATTCTTGATATTCTCATCTAAGGGAATTTATTATAATTTTTCAAGCATGACATTACATGTCAGAAACTGCATGAAATATCAAAAACGGCATGACACCATAAAGATCCGAAATACTAGTTTAGTATGTTTTAAAATTTGTTTACTGTATAAAATATATCCTTTTTGTATTTAAAGGCGTCGATAACGATAAACTTGACAGCTTTGATGAGCATTTGCTGTTTAACGAAAATGAATTAATTCAAAACGATCCGTGGATATCGAAAAATAGCGTGGTAAAAGAATTGCTCGAATTGCTTATACTCGGTTTAAGTCGTAATCATTATATGACTGTAAGCGAGAAACAAAATCACTTTAATTGGTTCATTGATTATCTTAAAAGCAAAAGGGAAACGTTTGATGCCATTAGCCAATAATGTAATGCTTCTATAAAAGAAATCCGTTATTAGTTTTGACTTTTGTTTCTGACTTTATTTGTTTGTGCAATTGCGTTTGCCAAACATTTAGTAAAATGTTTGCATTTACAGTCATAAAAATAATTGTGTTGTTTAATTTAATAATGCAATAATTGTGTAAAAAACAATTTGAATAAGACTCAAAGAAACTTTCAATGCAAGTTTCTTTCTCTAGCATTTTTATTCGTAAAAATTTATTTATTTTCACAAATAAGTGATTCGTTTTTTATTTAAAATTCTGGTATAGGATCAATAAACACTAATTTATTTTTATCTCGCTGTTTACATCATCAGAAACAAAACGTTTTTAATTAGGAATATTGGAACATCATTAATAAAATCAATTTGTTTTTATATCTTGCTATCTGCTGCTCCTACACCTTTCAATTATTTGTTCGCTAGTATTTATCATTGATATTCATCATAATTGATATTTAATAATTTAGTAATTAGTAATTTAGTAATTTAGTAATTTTGATAGTAACAATTTCGTCATTATAGTTTGTGGCTATGCAGCATTTACTCTTGAATTTCGCTTTACTTTGGTAAAGCGAAATTGATTTTAGAATAACAGATGAAATAGAAATGCAGAGCAAAAAAATGTGAATGTTGATGCTTCTTTTTATCAGCAATGTGTTACTATAAAGTGAATATATCAGTGTGCCTGATATGAATTTTTATAAATATGAATTTATTTAGCAGGTAGTTGAGTAGATGCAGTATTATTACTCGTTATTTTATTATTAACCCTCTAGTACAGCTCACCTCTTAGTGTGGACATCATTATTTAGGAATAGATATATTATAAAGATATTATAATATATAATATAATATAATATATAATATATATAATATATAATATATTATATAATATATATATTATATATTATATAGATACATCATTATAAAGGAATAGATATGAAAATGAACGATAAATCAAAGGAAAAAAGGAACCTTTCGATTAAATTTTTTATAATTTTGTAAAAATTATATTGTTTATTAATTTTAAAGAATATTTTAGATTTGCTTTTACTATTATCTATTGCAAATATATTACGGATCAAAATTATGGATGATTAATAGAAGATACTTTTCACCTTTGTATTTATAAAGTATGACGCGTCCTACCAACAAGTGTAGCCAAAAGTTATTGATTTTATACTTTACGAAATATAAAAATTGACGGTTATAATGTATTTGATACCATAACTTTAAATATAATAGTTTTTTAAATTGAGATTTTTAATGTAAAATAAAATATTTTAAATATAAATGCTTAATATTTATACATTATAAATGTAGAAGTTGTACCAAACCTATTTTGGCCTTAAACCTTAACTTTAAGGTTTAAGATTAAATTAAATATATAATATTTATATATTATATATCTTATATTTAGGAAACATCTATATTAATATATTGATATATTAAATTAGAAATGATTTCAATTAAATTTGCAAAATGAAAGACGAAAGTATTTCAATGAATCCAATTGCCAATAAAAGCAGACGAGTCGAGTGATCGTCAGCCAACATTAAAAGGACCGAAACGTGAAACGTAGGTATTGGATCAGTAGCTGATGAGATCCACTAATACTGAGATGTAGCGTACTGCTGTTGGCTGCTAGATAGGATTAAAGTAGCTTGCAGAATAAAAATAGTCATTACACGTAGACACGTGATAAAATTCCAGGGTATAAATACCTCAAATAAGCAACCAAAACTTTGTGCAAGCATTGCGTGGAACAATTATATGAATTTACAAGTTCATTTATACAATTTACAACCCACTATTTTGATATTTTGATGCGCTGATGTAAACCATGTAATGCTCACACACACTAGCTAGTGGCCAAGTTGACCAGAAGGTTTTAAACCCTTCTATTGTTTAAGATTCGTTAAATAATAGATTGTACTCAAATATTCAAAAAATTAATTCTAACAAACACTAAGTATATATTGCTCTTTACTTTGTTAACTAACAATACTAATAAACAAAAGGATAAAAATCAAATTAAATTCTAGTAGAATTAAAAATTTATAAATTAATAAATTGATTATTATAATTGTTTATTTATGAAATTATTATGTTTTTAATTTATTTTAACATAAATTTTTATAGCAATGAATTATATTATTAGTTGTGATATATTATATTGTATTATAATATATATTATATAAAATAATAATATAAAATATTAAATTTTATAAAATTGTGAAAAGTAATTATTTTAAAGTAATTATATAAAAGTTGAAATATATAAATATTTTATATATAAACTTTATTAAACTTTTTCAACCTTTATTAAGTCAATACTTATGTAAGCCAATGTATTAAGACGTCGACCTTAGAAAAGTTTAAAATTCTTATAATCATTACAAATAAATGATTCTTATAGGTATATTATAAATATAATATATTACATATTATATAATGCATATTATATATTATAATATTTTATATATTGTATTAGATTCTTGTTTGCATTTATATCGATTTTGTTTGGCTGCGTCACTATTATTGTCCACAATTATTGATTACAAATTGTACGTTTACTCAATTGTTTTGTCGAATGTTCGAAATCGAACGACGTAAATGATACATCTCTGCTTAAATAATTCATATCTGAATGAAAATACGGGTTTGAATAATTGATTTGGACCCAACGTTTAAATCTCTGATAGATAACAACTGAAAATGATGTAGATAATAATTGTAAAATTAACGCTTTTATTTTAATGTTAGCCGAACACCCTCGAATTCAAATATTGAAGCAATTATTTCATAATGAAGTAAACTTCTAATAAATCATTTAGTGTTTAATTGTTTATTCATTTTCAGATTTTTAACTAATGTCTTACGATACAGCCATTACTGTTTTTTCACCGGATGGTCATTTATTTCAAGTTGAATATGCACAGGAAGCAGTGAAGAAGGGATCAGCGGCTGTACAAAGTTGTTTCATTATTTTATTTTAAAATTGTGTATTATTCAGGTGGGAATCAGGGGTGATAACGTAGTTGTTCTGGGTGTAGAATGTAAAACGATTGCAAAGTTACAAGAGAATTGGTCAGTGAGGAAGATTTCCTTGGTCGATGATCACATCGCATTTACCTTTGCTGGTAGGATAAATTTCTAGTATTAGCGTCTAGTTTACATTGCATTTCATTTTCAGCTTTAATTCCACTACATAGTTTAATTATCGTAGACTACATACATATTAGCACACTCTATATAGTAAATCAGATAACGAGCCTACGTATTTTATACGATATATAAATAAAAATAAGGATAAATAATAAATAATTACATAAGATTTTATGGAATTTATATTTATATCAAAGCAATTTAAATTTATCTACGTATTTTATACGAAAATTAAAAATGGAGATAAAAATTATATCTATATATAAAAAATTATGTATTTTATACAATATAAAATATAAATCAATATAAATCAATACATTTATACTCAATATAAATCAAAAATAAAAATAAATAATAAATAATTATTTCACTTATATGTTGTCAATTAACAAATCAGATAACTGAATCTACCTATTTTATATTACATATAATTCAAAAATAAATAATAATTATTTAAAATTAATTAATTAATTAATTTTTAATTACATAAAAATAATTATTTAAAATTTCATAGAATTTATATTTATATAAAACCAATTTATTAAAAATAATGCTAAATAAAATTTAGCATAAATAATATAAATTTTATAATTAATATAAGATTTTATCTTCTAGTATTTGCGTCTAATTTAATAAAATAATAATAAATTATTTACATTTACTAAAATCATACACTGTATTATTTTTGAAACGCTGATGGTGTATCAAACATTTTGAGTTAAAAAATTAAGTTTTTGTCATGCAAAGAATGAATTTCAAAGTAGATCCGATCAGCTAACTGAGTCTACGGATTTTATAATGTATAACAAAATTTAAATAATTAAATAATTTAGAATTATTATTTAATAATTTAGAGATAATTATAAATAATTAATTGTTATAAAAGATTTTATATAACTTATATCAGAATATGTTTTTATGAATTGAATAATAAATAACAGACGATGTATTATAATAAGTTTAGAGGTCATCAGGAGAAACTGCTCTGTTATCAGATTTCGGCCTGATTGTTAGGAATATTAAATTATAAAAATTAATTAGAAATATAAACTGTTTAATATTTATTACAAAGAAGAGCATTTTACCTATGCTTACAATTCGACCGTTTTGTATGTACTTTTCATTTTGAAACCATTTGAAGTGAAGCCAAAAATGAATCTTAAAATATCGAATTTCAAACTTTATTTTAAAGCTTTTGCTAGGTATGATGTTATTTCAATTAGCATATTTTCACTATAATTTAGCATAAGGTATTATCTAAATGGGTTATCGAAAAGTTACCTATGCGGGTGACAGAGTATTCATTTAAAGCTCGCGGGACCGGGAAAGTTCACACTTTGTTTTTTACACTCAAATTTTCTTTGTAAGCGTGATTTTGCGTAGACTGTTTTATCATTAAAGATAGTCTATTAAAATTCTATTCTAAAGTTTTGAGTTGTAAATTACGGTTCTCTGAACGATTGCAAAAATATACAAGACTGTCATTCTCGATCTCAAACGCTGCTTTTCAATCGAAGATCTAAAGAAATGTTAAACATGTATATATACAGTAAGCAACAAACTCTCGAAACAAAAACGTTTGGTCTCTAAAACGCTCAACGTCTATAGCAGTGTATTGGTTGATCGATCGTTTGCAGTGAATATCGGCTAAAGCCAAATAATAAGCTCAGTAATAGCATTTATATTGTTATCTAAAGGTCTTACATTTGAGATAAGATAATGGACCAATATTAATATTAATATTATATCAATGTTAAATATTGCTTAATTTTAAATCAATTTAATAATTTCTCCACTGTTTAACAGGCAAACGTTATTGGACGCAATGCAAAATCAGTGCGTGAGTTTCTAGAAAAGAATTACAATGAAACAATAGCTGCATCAGATAAGCTTTGTATAAAATTATGTATTCGTACGTTACTGGAGGTCGTTCAAGACAATGCAAAGAATGTAGAAATTCTTGTCATGTACCGAGATAAACCTGCAATGGTAGATCATTTTTATTGCGATTATTTTGTAATTTAGTTTTAGCGAGAGTATTTACATTAATACTTTAATGTCTATAATTATACTTTATATGTCTATAATTATATATTGATTTTCAAAATATATTTTTTATAAATTACATCTTGATATGATTTTGTTTTACAACCAAAACTTTGTAGATATTACGATCCGTTAATAAATCCGTTAATTTATTCCAATATTTTATTTTATTATTTTACTTTATGGAATGCAAAAATTGTTAAATATGTAATTTGAATAGTTAACCTTTTATATTAAAACGTTGATTTCATTTGCAAATTCAACGTGTCCTAGCTTATATTATATCGAATTTGAAAAGTTGATAATAACGACAATTTCAGAATTTTAAATTCATAAGCAATCAGAGAATATTTCGTTTACTAATAAGGCTTTTATCAATCATTATCAATTTATTAATTAACAAAATAATTTTGTATGAAAAATAGCTGCTTATGTTAATATTTGAGCATTGTGATTGTGGATCAAATATTAAAACCGTTTTGGAACTTAAGGTTCCTTCATTCTTCCGATATATTTTGCTTTTTTACATTATTTTATATTTTTTGCTTTTTTACTAAAAACCTAGAAATAATGTAGGTTGCGTATATTCTATCCCTTTCTGCTAGTGTAATTAGAAATATACAGGTCAAACCGGCAAGCGACTTGGAGCAGTGTTGGGCAGCACCGTTGTTATATCAAAACGCCTAACACCTCATCAACATTCTATAATCATCGGGTGGTCATTGACCATTCAGTTGATTTGTCTTATGACGAGAATCAAATAAGAAATTTCGTATTGTAAAAGAATCATTGTTTTATGGAGTCAGGTACTACACCTGACTTCTGCATTGTTCACATTAAAATGCTAATTTAATCAGTTTTCTTCTATTTCCGTTATTAAATTATTTTTTGCTTTTTTTACCTTCACAATGTTTTATGTGTTAGATTTTATTTTGAATTTTACAAATTTTGTATCCTGAAGAATCTCTTATGCGACGAACAAAACTTTTTGTTATTTGGTTCAATAAATACTCCCAACCTTCTTATCTTCAACAAATAATGATTTATTAAAGATATATTTTTATATCATTTCCTATCTTCTCAAATATATTAAAAATAGACACATTTATTTTTCAAGAAAGTAATTTTTTTTGTTTTAGAACAAAAATTGAATAAATTATCAGCAATGTTATCTGTTTAGACCTTGTCGGATGATGAAGTACAACACTATATGACAGAAATTGAAAAGGACAAGGCTGTGGAAGCCGAGGTTGCTAAATAAATCGTTTTCTTCGTTTTACTATATTATTTTAAGCATACTTATTTTAATATAAGGACTACCGGTTAAGGTTTTGCAAAGTATAGTCGCTAATACAATTAGTACCATAATTAGAAAAGCAGTTTCCATTCTGTGTAAGCCTGCGTAATAGCGTTGGTTAAGTTTCATTTTTAATCCTCCGTATTTTGCATTTACTTGTGATTTTCGATTTGCAGTCATCTCGCTTTCTGAACGCTTTACCTCAACACAGAGTACTAGAATACTTGCGTGATTTTGTTATACGATTATAATCAATGATTAAGTTGTAAGATAGCGCCATTTTTTGCACAAATAACATATTGTTCAATTGCAGAAATTACTCAAACGAATTATAATGAAGATTTTCTTAATAAAAAATATATACATGCATAACAACGAGAGATTAAATAAATGCATAGTTAATAGTTAGTTTTAAGTGATATTTTTCTCCACACTAGTATTCTATTAAGTCATCGCTGAGGGAATCAGGCCCCACCAGCAAACATTAACTCAACGCTTTACGAAAGAGCCATTCAGGGTTCGCCACACATATGAAAGTCAAAATGAAACGCACGATGGACGGTAGTATCGATATGAGGAGTTTCAAAAATCTGAGTCTTTACCCTCGTGGACCTCTTTTCAACAAGAAGATTAATCCCGAAATTGCCCAAGTGGCCAAAGGCGAACCTGAGTGCTCTCACTTAATGACAGATGCTTAGCCCGTTTCAAGGCCCACCTTGCTCTCTTCAGAATATTCTTGAATTTATTCAAGTCAGATCTGTCAGTCAAGTTTACCATCACGGTAAAACCTAGGTATCTTACTAGATGTAAAAAAACCAGGAGGGATTTATTGTGCAAAATGGAAAAGAGTGATGATTGCTAGTCTCTTTAATTTTTCTTTGTAGCTGTAGCGCGATGAAAGACAACCACCTGCGATTTAGACGAGTTGAGTATAAGATCGGAATGGGCTATCTGGTCTTTTAATCTTAAAAAGAAACGGATGATGTCCGAGACTACATCTTTGTACCTGATTCATGTAAACAGAGCTGTGGTTTCGTCAGCAAATAACGCTAAATGTTGATCACGTTGAAAAGGTTTGTGCAATACAATAGATGTGGTCAGGTATAAGAGGGAACCTTATAAAGGTTTGAACAAAACAATGGATTTGGCAGAAAGAGGGAGCCTTGAGCCACACCTGTAATAGAGCAGAACTAACGTGCATCATGGTTGTATTCATAGAAGAACCTCTTGTTATATAACAAAATCTCCACCCTGTGAACAATTCCCACAGGCAACCCAAGGGACCTGAGAGAAGAGATACAACGGAAAGGTCGAGAAAAACAGTTACAGTAAGCAAATGACTGTCATTTTAACAATAGCGATTCACTTCACCAATTGCTGAATGAACAGAGCGACTTTTTACAAACCAATGAAAGCCTAGATAGGAACGGATAGTGACTCCTTCAAAACTTTATCAAGGTTTATGTTTCTTATCCAGCCCGATGACCTCTCCATCCAGCAGACAAGCTTCTCCTTTTTGAATATCTTCCAAAGGAAGACTGAAAAGCCCTACTCAGCCTGAATCTATATTTAGAGCTCCAGTATCCTTTGAGAGGGCCTGTCTGTAGGAAACAGAGAGATTGGGAAGATGTAGCATTTTTGCAAATACCTTGAGTTTTGTCGGAGTGGGATTGAAATTGTTACCTTTATAGGTAATCGAAAGGATCGCGGTAGCTTGCGATTAGAGTTAGGATCATACTACCTCTCATCGCGGTAGGATCATATAGCGGTAGGGTTTGACATCGCGGTAGGGTCATACCGCGGTAAGGTTTGACATCGCGGTAGGGTCATACCGCGGTAAGGTTTGACATCGCGGTAGGGTATGATCCGCATTGTAGACAATGCAGGTCAGACTCGCATTGTCTACAACAGGGAAGAATCGGATAGCTGCATGGAAGAATACTACTCTGATTGGATCAAAGGTGAACCTTCTCAGCAGAATACGTTCCTTAAACCGCAGAAGACGTAGGTCGTCGAAATTGTCAATTGTTGACGTGACTGCTCAATACAGAAAGGCTTAAGCAGTCACTTCACATGTAGCAGTAGAATGTCGAGGAAAGAATTAGTTGTTGAGAAACGAAAGGTCAGGATGGTGGTATGGGAATAAGATGATCGACCTGGCTCTCCGGAGTGCTGCTTTAATCCGACTACCAGTTCTGTTGCTGAAGTCACTACGAATTATGTTACAGCCGCTGCCTAATATCCGATTAAGGAAGTCACGGTTCTTGTGAATTAAAGTGGAACCTCTTCCTTAACAACGTTTTTTCCTCTAACCACCAACGGAGTAGGTCGTCGAAATTGTCAATTATTGACGTGACCTCTAAATACAGAAAGGCTTAAGCAGTCACTTCACATGTAGCAGTAGAATGTTGAGGAGAGAATTAGTTGTTGAGAAACGAAAGGTCAGGATGGTGGTATGGGAATAAGATGATCGACCTGGCTCTCCGGAGTGCTGCTTTAATCCGACTACCAGTTCTGTTGTTGAAGTCACTAAGAATTATGTCATAGCCGCTGCCTAATATCCGATTAAGGAAGTCACGGTTCTTGTGAATCTTTCCATGTTGGCTATGCTAATGCGTTTACCTTACAAAGTGTAATCGCTAAGCAAGACAGGGCAGGACATGATTAATTAAGCAAGAGGGACGATCTTAATGGTTATTTAGCTAAGTTTGCAATACCTTGAGATTAAGATTAATGAGGGGGGGGGTTATCTACGAAGTATAGTGGGCAAATATTTGTATTGGTATAAATCGAGTAATGTCCTATTGAGACCGGATCGATTTGGTTTCATGAAGGACTATAGCATTTGTATTCTGACCTGATAAAAGATTAAGAGTAGAAGCACCTACCGAATTTAACTGAAATATATTTAGTAAAAAAGGATCTGAACTACTACCCATCGAGTTGATTTACGTGTGGAAATGCAGCCCAGCTAGTTGGGGTCAGCAGTGAAAGGGCTACCTCGTGCATTGCCGAAGTCAACCGCGAGTGCACCTTTCCCACCTGGCAGGTGAGAATACCATCATTTCCCTTACTGTTTCTATACGGCCTGAGCTTCAATGAATGCCGACTTTTAGTCACTAGAATTCTTTGATAATTTGAGACCTAGTCTTCGATGAGTGGCATATAGTCATTTCTTTGGTGATTTTTGATTAGTTGGAGTTAGCACCGGAACATTTTTTATCTCAAGCATCTGGGTAACAATGCTTTAGAAGATTTAGCTTGTTCACCATTTGAAAATTAACCAAAGCTCTGTTATCTTCCATCTGATTTCTAATAATGCTAAAAAGATCGTTGCACGATAAGTTATTAGTTTTGTTAACATTGGTTTTGATTGCGCTCGAAAATGATGTCATTGCGGCTGGAATGAGTCGGATCGCTACCTGGAAAAAGGCTACTCTGATTGGATCAAAGTGACACCTCCTTCGCAGCAGCGTTCTTCCTCTAACTGCCAGCGAAGTAAGTCGTACGAGGTGGACAGTTGCTGGCGCGACTGCTCAGTACAGGTAGGTTATAACAACCACCTCTCGTGTAGCAGTAGAATGTCGAGGAGATAATTTGTTGTAGTGCAATGAAAGGTAGGGGAAGGTGGTTGATGAATAAAATAGTTGTTCATGACTCTGCGGAGTGCTGCATTAATATAACGACCAGTTCTGTCGTTGAAGTCACCAAGTAACATGTCATAAACGCTACTGACAGAGTTATGTTGCTAAACACGACAGGGCTAGACAAGAATAGTTTAGTAAGAGGAAGATCTTAAGGAGCTCTTAACTAAAGTTAAAAGACTTTGAGATACAGATGTTTGAGGGTGTATGCATGGAGTATAGTAGGTGTAGATGTGCTTAGGGATAAATCGAGTAATATCCTCGGGGAGACGGATAGACCTCGTCTCCAGAAGCACTATAACATTTGCATCTCTACCAGATAGAAGGCTAAGGGCGGAAGCACCTCCCGAATTCCACTGAAGGATATTAAGTGAAAAAGGCCCTAGATTACTTCCCATTGTGTGACGTCAGCTGGAATGGGATGCGCCCTCTAGCTCAAACCATATGTGGGAAGGCTACCATTCCCACTTTCGACATTAACAGAGAGAAGTTTGTCTACGAGCATTATCTTCATTTCCATTTTTAGCCACCACTTCCCAAGCTTTACCTTTTTTAGAAATGCGGATATGGGATGGGCTGTGAAGAAAGGCGTTCCTTTTTTGATTCCGGGATTGTAGCCGTGCGGGCTTGAGGTGTTCTGTACATTGTTGATAAAAGACGTGAACTAGTCATCTATCTTCTTAGTGGTTGCTTGACTCTTTGCATCAATCAGTCAAATTATGTCTAAGTCGTACAACCTTTTGTTGCATCTGCAAACGAATTGGAGAAGGTGTTGGTGGAAACAGTACAGTGTCTATTTTGATATTCTTTGAAGTAAGGGAATTTGCGAGACCATGCAGGATGATCCACACCGCAGTTCGATGAGTGTTGTGGGTTGATGCACTTTCCTCCTTTTAAGTGATTACGATCAGTCGAACCGCAAGATAGAGATGAGGCAATCTGACCCCCAATGCCCCCACTCATGGCAGCTAGATCAGACTATCAGTACTGACCAGTGTAAATAAGAGGCTATGACCCATAAGCGGATTGCATTTGGATTTTGACATAATCTCGGCGTTATCTACCGAAGTTGTGCAGGAAGTGGAAACTATTCTTCTTATTTACAAATCGAATATTTGAAATTTGAAATAGATTTTCAAGTGTTTTGAAATCGTCATTGTCAAGGTCAGAAGATGTTAGAGATTTGAACAGACGCTTATATCGATTTGAAAACAATTTCATCAATCTGAGACAGATTTTCATTAAACTATTCTTGGTACGCCATAGCAATGTGGGGGAGAGAAGGAGACTCGTATTTCAAGGATAACTGTACAAGGATAACTCTATTCTTGTTCGAAACAGTGAATTTCGTAAAAGACTGTTGAATACCTTTTGCTTCTCTCAAGTGATCAAATAATCTTAATACTGATTAAATTTTGGAGCTTCACTAGAGTAAGTTCCCTTTGTATCGAATGAGAATTAGAAATCAAAATTTTACTTACTTTGCTTGTAGGAATAGAAGAAATACCAGTCTTCGTAGAAATAATATGCATTCCATTGGAATTTTCGATCGTTTTGCACTGCATTTCGTTGTTTTTTAATGAATCGTTTGAAAGCTCCGACATGCATGTAACGCAAATTTTTTTGAGTTTATTCAACTCATTTTCGCAAAATTGGATATTCAAACGAATTATGGATAATGATGTTAATGATGACAAATTCACAACTAACATTATACCAAAAGCAGTTTCAAAAAATGAGTAAATTTAGCATGTCGGAGCGTTCAAAGAACTCAATGAAAACTAATTTTCCTGCCAATGCAATAAACGAGGTAAGTGGAGATTTAGGTTCTCTTGAATATATTCCGGAGGGTGAACTTCCCCCGGTACCAAAATTATCCAACCTGGTGATTATCAGACTTTTGGTGCCTCTGGAAAGGCAGAACATGTTCAATGTTTTTATAAGAGGCTTTGCTCATCGATTTAAAAAAGGATATTGTTCAATGCGATTAAATATTATGAATCTGAGATTAAAATCTCATTCATGCACTCCTGATCTGGCAATGTCGTACGTAGACTACTTTAAAAAAGAGCATTCGGAACAAGGTATAATTGCTTCCAAACCAATCCTGGCAACAATAAAGATAAATAATATGCCCACATTCATTTCAGAAGAAGATATATCAGCCCTAGAAACTGATTACAAAATCTCTAACGTGCGCTTTATAAAAGGGATTAAAGGCTTCCCCATTCCCGTGGCGTTCTGCAATGCACCGGTTGATGAAGCTCTAAAACTATCGATTTCAACATGCAATCCTTTTATGGGGTATAATTTGAGATTTTCAATAATCGAAACCGACTCACTAACGTACCCTCACTGCAACAATTGTCATCAGTGGGGGCATTGGTCCACTGGATGTTCTTTACCACATAAGTGCGGCGTGTGTGGTACAACTGCTATACATCCTGAGAAGTGCGAAAGTAAGCCATTTTGCGCAAACTGCGGTGGTGAGCACCCCGCATGGTCAAAAAAATGTAAAATCTTTAAGGCGTACCAAAAGAGACACAGGGGTGGAACAGCAAAACCGACTAGCTTCGTGGAAGCTGTCTCGTCTAACAAGAATGACGACAGGATGCCGGACACAGAAATTCTTAAACTTATTGAAATGCAGCATCAGGCATCAATGATTCAACTTGAAAAATTGGTCCAAAAATTGGTGGGTCAATTAGCGGAATCCTTCCGTTCTCCTCCTTCTGGGAAGACCAACAATATTAAGAAGCCACCAAAATCTAAGAAACGAAACGGGTCAGCGCTAAGCATAGCCGCTCTAAAGCTTGCTCGGAAGGATTCGATCTGGGCTATGGCTAACGAGGGAAATGAAGATATCGCCTGTGGGCAAGCGACTCCATTTGTCGTGACGGGAAGCGGTAAAGGCGACTTTTCCGCCTCTAGTTGCGACTAGGTGGAGGGCGTCCCACTTCGGTAACACTTACGCAATGGGAAGTAATCTAGGGCCTTTTTCACTTAATATCCTTCAGTGGAATTCGGGAGGTACTTCCGCCCTTAGCCTTCTATCTGGTAGAGATGCAGATGTTATAGTCCTTCAGGAGACGCGGTCTATCCGTCTCCCCCAGGATATTACTCGATTTATCCCTAAGCACATATACACCCACTTTACTCCTTACATAACCCCCCCCCTCACTCCTCTTCATCACAAGGTCTTTTAACCCTAGTAAAAAGCTCCTTAAGATCATCCCTCCTATTAAACTACTCTTGTCCAGCCCTATCTTGTTTAGCTATATCACTTTGTAAGAACGGTAAGCGTATAAGCATAGCCAATGTCTATATTCGGCCAGGAGAAATTCACAAGAACCGTGACCTCCTGGATCAAATATTGGGGAGCGGTTATGACATGTTACTTAGTGACTTCAACGACAGAACTGGTCTTTGGATTAATGCAGCACTCCGCAGAGCAAGGATCGACTATCTTATTCATAAACCACCTTCCCCAACCTTTCATTGCTCTACAACAAATTCTCTCCTCGACATATTACTGCTACATAAGATGTGGTTGTTGAAACCCATTTGCACCGAGCAGTCGCGTCAACAACAGACCACCTCTCATGACCTAATTCGCTGGCGGCTAGAGGACGATACGTTGCTTAGAAGAAGGTTTCACTTTGATCCTATTAGAGTGGCCTTCTTTCAGGCAGCTATCCAACTCTTCCCCATAATTGGAATTGAGAGTTTGACCGAATTTAATTCCTACCTCTCATCGCAAGCTACCGCGATCCTTTCGACTACCTATAAAGGTCGAATATACAATCCTACTCCAACAAAGCTCAAGGTCCTAGCTAAAATGTTGCACCTTCCCAATCTCTCTGTTTCCGCCAGACATATCCTCTCGAATGAATATTGGAGCTCTAGATATAGGCTCCAGCTGAGCAGGGATAGGGCAAGCATTGCTCACCAAAACCCTTCTCAGGCTTCCTTCTGGAAGATATTCAAGAAGGAGAAGTTTGTTTGCTGGAAGGATAGAGCCTTGGTTTGGATTGGTAGCATAGGCCTTGACAAAGTTTTAGAGGAGTCACTTTCCTTACATAATTATGGAGCCACTCATTCTCCCCAACCAATCCCGCCTTGGTGTGACTTCAGGAGTAGGGACTTATCTGTTACAGATATCCTTAACTCCTGGGGACCACTCCCGGGCACCTCCAAATCCCACGCGCCACTCACCACTCGTGTCTGTCAGCTTTTGACATACAGTCAGAGAAAGGAGGTCGCCATCACAATGCTATTAGCCTCCCCGTCTGACATAGCGGAAATCAACATCAGCCGTCGAGTTTTTTTTACCTAAAAAGAGATTAATCACTTGTCCTAAAGATCTGCGGCCCATCTCGATTAAAAACGCCCTCATATCCATATACGAGAAAGCGCTTGCGCGTAGAATCCGCGTTCATTTATGTAGGCGTAATTTGATCCCACCGAGTTTTCATGGGTTTGTCAAAGGGCGCTTGGTCCATTCAGCAATTGGTGAAGTGCATCAGTTTTGTCAGGATAATAGTCATCAGCTTGCTGTGGCTGTTTTTCTTGATTTTTCAGCTGCATTTGACCGGATCTCCATTCCCTTCGTTATCTCCTCTCTCAGGTCCCTCGGGTTGCCTGCGAGAATTGTTAACAGGGTGGAGATATTGTTGTACACCAAGCGGTTCTACTATGAAGACGACCCTGATGCGCGTCAGTTCTACCCTATTACAGGTGTACCTCAAGGATCCCCACTTTCTCCTATCTTATATCTTGCTGCATCCATTGTATTATTCAAGAATTTTAAACGTGATCAACATCTAGTGGTATATGCTGATGATACCACATCCTTGTTCTCTGGACGCAGGTGCAAAGATGAAATCTCTGACATCAGCCGTTTCTTTTTAAGATTAAAAGATCAGTTGCCCCCATCCAATCTTATTTTAAACTCATCTAAATCACAGGTGGTTGTCTTTAATGGCGTTCCTGCCACCAAAAAGAAACTTAAGAGACTATCACTCTCTACACTCTCCTCCATTTTGCAGCATCAACCACTCCCCATCTTCACGAGTCGAGTAAAATATCTGGGGTTCACCGTTACGGTGAATTGGTCGGCGAAAGCTGACCTGGATAGACTTAAACGTATCCTGAAGAAAGCTAGGTGGGCTCTGAAACGGGCCCAGCATCTGTCATTGAATGGGATAACCCAAGTGCGCCTCTGGGGTACTTGGGCTATCTCGGGATTAGTCTTCTTCTCACGAGGACGTCCCCCAGAACAAAGACTAAGGTTTCTCAAGCTCCTCATCTCAAGATTACCAACCATAGTCCGCCTTGACTGGACTCTTAGGTGTGTGAGCGACCCCGAATGGTTCAGTCAGAGGGCGGCGCGCTGGTGCGGCCGAAGGGCTCAGATCCCTATGGACCTGAGGCCGTGAATATAAGTTGAAGATTTCAAAATACACGTCGTGAACAGTTTCTATTTTAAGTTGTCTTTTGCATGTTTTTGTTTCTTAAGTTTTTATCAGTTATATAGTTATTAATAAAACCCTTACTTATTTACTTACTTACTTAAATTCACAACTAAAAATGTGGCCCGCATTCATTCGTGTTGGATTGGCTGGAGGGCTCAGATCCCGCTGGACCTAAGGCTGTAGCAAAGTTAAAGAAGCGAACGATTTTTATAAACGACTGGCTGTTTTCTATTTTTTCTACATGTTTGTTTTTAATTATTTCTTATCAGTTATTATTTATTAAGAAACCTTTATTTATTTGACATTTGTTGTTAAAACTTGATAAAATAAAGAATTTTTGGGTCTGAAGCGGGATCAGCATCTGCTATTGAATTGGAAAACCCAAGTGCGCCTTTGGGTACTTGGGCTATCTCTGGATTAGTCTTCTTTTCGAAAGGACATCCCACACATCAAAGACTAAGGTTTCTCAAGCTCCTCATATTGCGATTACCAAGAATAGTCCGCCTCGCTTGGATTCTTCGGGGGGGGTGATGAAAGACCCCGAGTGGTTCAGTCGTAGAGCGGCTTGTTGGATTGGTTGAAGAGCTCAGATCCCGCTTGACCTGAGGCCGTAACAAAGTTAAAGAAGCGAACGGTTTTTATAAACGACTGGCTATTTTTGATTGTTTTTCCTAAATGTTTCGTTTTTAATTATTTATTATCTTTAAGAAAACCTTTATTTATTTAAATGCACAATTAAAAGCATTCACTGCGTTAAAATAATAAATTTGTCAAATTGTAGCACACCCAGAAAAATATATGATGAATGATTAATTTTGGCATAAGTGGATATAAAAATCAATTTTACAAATATGAGCGACAATGAAATAATAATTATTTTAATTCCTTTTATTTTAGTTTTATTTTTCTTTAATTTAATATTTTTTCATTTCGACAATGAAAAACATTTTCAAATGTTCGTGTAAACGCTTAGCACTTAAATAGTGCAGTTGTTGAATTACCTAAAAGTAACCCAATCAGCATTTCATGATTTAACTGTATGACAAATATTTAGTTAATTTCGTAAATTTACTTGTGGTTATAATTAGGCTGATAAAATATATCCCAATCACACAGTTATTGTTCTAACAGAACTCTAGTAAAAGCTGGATCTACTATTTTATTTGTTATGGTTTTCTGGTGATAGGATCGGTAGCTTTCAAAATATAAAATTAAATTTATTTTAGAGCTGGATCAACACAAGAAGAATTAACTTATTTTTTAAGCAACGGGCTTTTTAAGAATGCTCCGTTGAACATTAGTCTGAGTCAACTTATCTAGGAAACTGAAAATCAACTTCAAAAACAATCACTTAGCGAAGTTGTATAGTTATAACAAAAACGTAAAATACAAATTTACTTTAAAAATTATAAATGTAACAGAAAAATTGTAAAGTTTGTGATGTTATAAATAATAATAATTGTATCGTAAGTAATACGACAAACAAATGTTTTTCATTAAATATTAATAATAATTGTAACTGCAATACCGCAGGTGTAGTGTATCTTATACAATGTACATGTGGATTGCAATATATAGGAAAAACATCAAATGTTAAAAACTAGGTTTAGGCAACACATATATAATATACAGCATAATAGTCAAACTATATTTCATAAACATATGAGATTAATAGGACATGATATTAAAAACTGTAAATTATTTATTTTAGAACATATTATCGAAGAAAATATTTCAATATTAAATCAAAAACTATTAGAAAAAGAAGATTTTTGGATTAAAACGCTTAATTCCATGTACCCATTAGGATTGAATGACGTGGTACAAGGAATTGGCAGAAGTAGTATAATACATAATAAACAACTATATTATAATAATCCGGTTAAACGCAAACCGAGAAGTCATGGTGATAAAAGGAATAGGAAAAATAGATTTAAAAATATTAAAAAAGATATGTATATAAATGAACAATTAGAAATATTAAAACAACTTTTAAGAGATAATAAGCTGAAAGATCTTTATGTAAATATTTTAATATTTTAAATTGATTTTTAAATAATTCTAAAAGTAAAGAAATAACATGGCAAGATTTAAGTATTTGGTAATAAATGTTTCTCTTTTTAAGAGATAATAAGCTAAAGGATCTTTATTTAAATATAAGAAGTTTTTCTGAAAATCATGTGTTCAATAAATCAAATTTAATTTAAGACAATGATAGACTTATCCAGCTTAAATTATCTGCTTACAATTTACACATCTTTGTGAAAAAGAATCTTTAACACTAATTTAAAAGTTTTATTTAGCCGTGACTAGAAAAGCTACCAGACGCACATGTTGCTTCATCCTGCTACGCAGTGGCGCATCGGCTGCACGAGTTAACCATTTGATGCGCACGGTTGTTCCTGCTTTCGCCGAAAAAGTTTTCCGGAGGTTCGACCAGATGGTCTTAGCTTGCTTCAGCAATATAACTTCCATTCATAATGACAATTTGCATTTTAATAAAACAAAATTAAAAATTTATAAATCGCCAATAAATTCTCAATTTATGAATAATTAAGAATGTTTTTGGTTCAAAAATAATTGAACCAAAAATTTCTTTTTAAATATAAATGTAGAGCAGTGTAATTAATGTCCCGCATTGACAAAATTAGATTATTTTTAATTCCTCTATAAATGAATTTACGCCTTCACGATTTGTCGTTCGCTAGTAACATCACCATTCATACTATTGATCAACGCTTGAATTTAAAATTGGAATTGATAAACTTCCATAAAACGGATCTCGACCCATGTGGTCCAAATATAAATACACATGTGTATAGTGTCAAGAATACTAACTTAACAAACATTAAGGCAATTTTCATATTGCTAGACATGATGCAATTCTGTTTGTAGACATATACGAATACGGGTATTCCAAATACTATGAATGAAGTAGCTACGTGTAGCATGCATACCATTAGTCTGGCTCCAATTATGGATAAAGGCTTCGTTATTGATCGGCATATTTTCAGGTGGCAAATCCTTTTATAAAATACTATCAGGCTAACAGTGTACAGTACTCCGGGAAGTATACTGTATAAGATAAATCGGATAACGATCAGCAACTTGGGTACTTTGTTTAATATACGTTTCTTAAACATAATATGCATATGATGTAATTCAGTGTGTTCTTTATCGCAGTAGAAATAGCAATCAATGAAATGATTTTGAAGGATTATTCGTCCTGCAAAAATTATTGTTTCAATGAGTACAAATATTATGTGTAAATTGGTTGCCAAATGGTAGCTGTAATTTAAAACCGCAATGTGGTTGCGAGGCTTGCTTATTATTGATGGGCTATACAAAGACGTAGTCAAAGTTCTAGCTAAATTTATTCTGATCGAAATCGAACTAATTAAACACCAACAGGTATAGCTAATATAGTCGATAATTATGCAAGTTGTGTGCTGATATTTGATTGAAAATTCGTACATGCCTCCATATTTAATTGAGTAGACGCAAATAGTTTGTATAGATAAACCAATAGCAACAACGGATAGGATCGTAATATACCGTCTGATTTGCATTCGCTTGGCTACTGAACTTAATGATAGCAATAACGTTAGAGTATTCGTTAAACAGCATAAAATGCATGCGAAAAGCAAAGCAACAAATATCTCTAGCTTGAAAATGTTCTTCGAGTATTGACATGATAACAGTAGGCACAGACTCATATCAAAAGCATTGAACTACGAATTATCTAATTAATCTGTAGTAACTTAATCATTGACTGCTTTTTGAATTCTAAATAAGTAAGAAGTCCCCTAAAACGTATAATTTATAAAATTAAAGGAAACTTAATTTGAAAATAAAATACTTTTACACATAAAATATTATGTTTTCGAGTGAATTACTAGTTTCACTAAAATTAATTATTTTAATAATTAATTATTTCATAAAATTTGGAGTAATTAATTTCGTCAATTTAATTTATAAATTTTAAATAAATAGTAAATGCTATATAAATGCAACTTTATATATATTAATTTTAAAATTTTAAATTAAATTTCAGTCGTCTATTCATTACAAAAATTAAAAGACTTGCGTAAGTCTCAATCAAATGATTACCATGTAATGTTACAATTTAATATTAAATATTATCAATATAAATATAAATATTATCAATATTCTAATATAAATCAAATATTACATTTTAATATTTTTTCATAATTATCTCAATTAATTGAGCGCTTCTAAATAATACGATAATTGAGTCTACGTATTTTATATTATTTGTAAATTAAGGAATTATTTGAAATTATTTATAAATTATAAATTATTTTATAAATAAAGGGTTAATTTTCGTGTTTTGATTGCCAAAACACTAATATGTTCAGATATAAATTAGAAGATAGTTAACAAATTAGATCAACTAACTAAGTCTACATATTTTATACTATATATAAATAAAGATAAATAATAAATAAATATATAAGATAAATAGACTTGCGTAAGTTTAGTTTTCATAAATTTGCTTTTTGATTACAACTTTTTATATATTGCATTTTTTATAAAAAAAATTAATTTTCGAATATTCTAAACTCTGAAGTTAAGTAAACAATGATCTAATATTAACGCTATCTACATTACAAGCAGCCAACCTTTTAATAAACCGATTACCGAATTTTATGATTTGATGAGTAGATAAATATTTATTTTTAAATAAAAATAAATTTTCATCTATTACATATTTACTGGGTCGTCACCGATAAATTAAGGTAGTCACTGATATCGTATTTAAGAAACCAAAGTATTTAGATTGGTCCAAAATATTCAGATTGGTGATAAATACTTCAGAACATGAAGTTACATCTTTAAAAAATCATCATTGCATATTTTGTCTAGCTACTCATTATTAAGTATTCATAAAAATGTATATGCACCATTTAAATACAAATTGTATGAAATCACAAAAGTTAGATGTCTTTTCTTTTTCTGTTAAATAAATAAGTACATGAGGGAGAGGAGTTGAATTGAAAGGAGCTGTTTGAAGGTTCGAACGGAGGAAAAGGAACGAATGTTAAAGATAGGCAGTTCCGTGCGAGTGGCCCATAAACATGGTATGCAAGGAGATCACATTTACTGCAATATTTAGGAATGGCTAAGAAGCCTGTGTGAGTGGATCGTAGAGTTCGTTAAGATATATGGACTGAGTCAATGGAAGTTTAAGACAGTATGGTGAGTAGGATGCACAGAAACGAATAACAAGAAATAGTAGGCTAATGATTACGCGTTGAGAAATGCTAGACCAATTTGAAGCTATAGATGGCACGAAATATGATAATAGCATCAGAGGCGTAGTGAGATACAAGCGGCTGTGTGGATAACGAGTTGAAGAGGGTTTAGTATGGATTTGGGTGGGTTGACTGGTAAACTGAGAAAATAGTTCAGTTGCGGGAAGAGAAGTGAGGAAATAAGTTGTTTGCATATGTGCAGATTAATCAGAAACACCAAGAAATTACAAATGGTCTACGGTTGAGAGCTTTACCATCAAGACGTATAGGGAAGAAATAAAAATCACGTTGAGGTAGTCAGCCATAAGACACTCGATTTTTCGGAGTTGATGATCATCTAATTGACTTGAGGTCATTGGAAACTGCGATTTAGCATTCTATTGAGCACAGATATAGGAGGAGCGAGAATGAGAATGCAGAAGAATGCCATTTGCATATTGCATGATGTGAAAACTAAAGCATTGAGTTATGTGCGACAAGTCACTAACAAAATGAGATAAATAATGGGTCCAAATACGGATCCTTGAAGAACGTCGCGTGTATGATGAGATGGACATGAAAAGGCTGATCACAAGCAGACGAAGAATGTTCCTCGAAGAGGTAGGATGTGAACCACACTACGGTGTTACAAAAGAGGCCGTAGCGGCAACGAAGGTAAGATAGAAGTGAATGGTTAACTATATCAAAGGCTGCCGAAAGATCGATGGAGAGATGACAACACTGCTAAGGGTAGTCGTGAGCAAGTAGCAAGTCACTCAAAACTTTATGACATGCCTAGGACGAGACGTTCAAGAAGTTTATATAAACATGGAGGTTGAATATAGGACGATATGATGATGGAGTACTGGGATTGAGGGACGATTTCTTAAGTAGAGAACTAACGATGACGGCATTCTATGAAGAAGGAAAAGTGTTACTACGAATAAAAGTATTAAATATGGCTGTGAGGAAAGGGGCAATGAGAGGGATAGATTAGCTTAATAATATAAGTTGGAATTAAGTTTTTCTGGAATATGAGTTATTCAGGCGTATGAGAGTAGATGAAACCTCCTTTATTGATACAGGCAAAAGATGGAATAGTTCAGGAAGGAAATGGAAGTATGGTACAGAATATGACGATTAAAGAGTGATAATTTGGAAAGTAAGAATAATATGCTTCAGGATTAAGTTCGGAATACGATATTGAAGATGTGCGAGCAATAATAAAGTTTAAGATTTTCCAAGAATCTTTCGGATTATAGGAAAACGCAAGTTTATACTGTCAGAATGTTAAAGACTTTTGATTAATAAGGAAATGATGAGAGCGTCGGTGGCGAAGGTAGTCAAGATGATGCTCGTGAGTACAAGGTTAGTCGCAGCGTCTGATATGTGGTAAGTAAATTCGCTGAAGGTGACGAATATTGCGTTTGGACATGCGTCAATCGGAGTTAAACAAGGGAGCATGATGATATCATTTTATAATTTAAACGGAGAGGAAGGATGCGATCAAAGATGGTGGTCAACTCGGAGTCAAATAAAGAGGATGACTGGTTAGTAGTTAGTTGTAAACTCAGCGGCGAGGTGCAGAAGTAACGAAAGATTGCGGAAATATGACCATCGGATTGTAATTTGTTTCATGAACGGGAGAAAAACGCTTTATTGGAAGATGGTTCGACACATAGGTTTAGGCATAGATACACTAGAAAGTGATTCTAAAATCCTGGATCATAGGTGGAAATATAGTAAGGCAGTTCAGGATGAGTAGGTAAAGCAATACAGTCGAAAGTTCCTATATTATTATACATATACACCATTTGAATACAAATTGTATAAAAATCTCAAAATTTAAAAATTTTGTTTTATTTATTTTCCCTAACTACCTCAGTTTAAAATGTTGTCATGTATCGAATCAAAATTATAGATTTTTTCGATCTGCATACCAAATTGATTATATTGATTAAAATTGAATTCAAATTGATTAAATTCAGGTGAAATTTTTCCACTAGAACAGTCAGAGTCAAAGTGTCCTTTGACCATCAGACTAATTCGATACCAAGCTTAAAACAATATATTTTATTGTAATATGAAATATTAATAAATTTTTAATGATCTAATTTTTTAATAATTTAATTATAAATTATAATTAAGCAATAAAATTATTTTAATTTTTTAAATTGATTAAATAATTAAAATTTTTAATTTGATTTTTAAATATTAAGAATATAGTTTAGAAATCTATAAAACTGTTCCGCAACCAGTTGAAATCAAAATTGGACTATCTTACAAAATTTATCTCAAACAATCACCAGATAAGTCGGTATCTACTTGGATTATCAATCACAATGTATCGACCTGGATGTATTATTTATTTCGGTTCGACCGTTACACTGCAAATTACGATAATTATTTTTTGGAGTCAAACCAATTGTGCAATTTGAATGTTTCAGCAAAAATCATTACAGTTACATCCTGCCATTTAATACTATAGTAAAAATATAGTTTTAATACTAGCACCATCCTGCCATTTAATAATATACATTTGTATATTTCGTAAATATTGTGTTATTCTTTATATTTGACTGCTTTGACTTTGTACATAAAAGTAATGAAACAGCCGGTTGATGCTCCGCACTGCTTTTATAAAATGTCGTTAAACGAATATCAACGGCATTTGTGTCGTAATTATGATCAAAGCTGGCGAATATTATTGTACGAGATAATTCATATCTCAGCATTGCTTCTAAATTAATAGCAAATGAGTAAGTTGAAAGTTTGCGAATGAGTAAAAGGTTAAATTGATTGCGTTAGCTAAGCGATAATAGTAAATAAAACAATGCAAGCTGGAAACTTGGAAGATCTTGAAGGCGTTGATCAAATTCCAAGGTAAACATACATTAATAAACATGTGAGCACATTAGTGCTGCAGATAAGAATTTATTAATCAAAAATAAATAAAATTAATTATGAAATTAATTATGAATTTATTTGAAGTCTAAAATAAATTGTTTACATTTTTATTTGTGACTAAAATGCCTAAAAGATGCAAGCTCATATAAGATTTATACAGCATTCAGAGTCCCTTTAGCTCAATTGTGATCAATACAGTATTCAACGTTTATCTTTACTGAACTGTTATACAGTATTCAGAGTTCATCTTTTCTCAACTTGATCAGTATTCAGAGTTCATCTTTGCTAAACTTAAATGATATTCCCTTCACTTACATTTTGTTATTACAGATATTTTTATGATGACATTTTTTATTACAAAAAAAGAACATCGTTTAATAGTTAACATTAATATGTATTTAAAAGTATTTAAAATTATAACGGTTTTTCTATGTATCACACATTTAAGTATAAAATATACATAAAAAAAAGATATATTTAATTTATGTTTATTTATTAAATATAAATTTCAATATATAAATGACGTTTTTTAAATTATAATTTTAGTCATTATCGTGTTCGTCATAAAGTGTCTAGTCATTTACGTTTAAATAGTAGAGAATTTTGATATAAAATTATATACAAATAATAAACATTTAGAAGATAAGAAAAATTTTATATAATTTTTTAAATAATTTTTAAATTTTATATAATTTTTTATAAAATTTTTTAAAATTTTTTTTAAAAAATTCAAAAGTAAAAATTAAATATAATAAAATTGAGAGTGATTCTGTTTATATATTATGTATATTATTCTGTATATATATGACCTGTCAGCATAATAGTTTTTCGGACTTACAATTGGGCGTTCAAAAATTAATACTAGATATTAAATAATCGTTCACCTGATTACAAAGTCTATTTAAAAGTTTCGCTGATGTTCGGCTTTATTAATTCTCTATCAATTATCATCATATCGCTGTCACGTATGGAAGCAAATACTATCTAACCTATTTGACTTTTATATATTTTGATGAAGAATATAATTTACTATCCTGACTACATAAGAAGAATTATAATTTATTAGTGCATCATAGCTTAATAATCTTTATTTTTATGTGAGAAACTTAAATTTTTATTGAAATTGTGGGATGAAAAATACCAACAGAAAAGTCTCCATGTCGGCTTTTGTAAACAGCCTAAGCGACATATTTCGGCTGTTTTGTTTGATCTAAACGTTTGGTGAATTTTGGTAATAAAATGATTTTATACTGCAATAAGCCATCATTTGTTAATTGTGATTTGTTCTAGATTTTCTGATTTATGCATTTACCCTGCCAGTGAAAACTTGAGAGGTATTCTGCGTTTATAAAATTTTTTTCTAAATGATACTTATAATACTTCGTATTACATAAAATTAATTCCAAGCACATCAATAATTATTAATCAAATACTGTAATTGTATTAAAACAAATATTTATTCGTTGCAAATATATAATATACATAATATGTTATACAAATTTATAATTTCTTAAATTATTACCAAATTAATTAAATAAAAAATAAGCAAAAATAATTTTAAATACTTCAATAATAATGTGTAAATTTTGTATAATCAAGACTTTTACCCTCGTAGTCAAATAACTTCGTTTAATGAATATTTAATAAATATAATTAAAATAAAATATTAAATGCCATTTAAAATTAATTGTTTACTTGTATGGAAAGTGTTTGTCTGGAAAGAATTTTGCCTTAAAATTATATATTATATAATAAATACAATTATATAAAAATAATATAATCTAATTATATTAATCATAATATGTAAATTTAAAATTTACATATGAATATTGTTGTTCATATATATCACATAATCAAATTTTTTATGTGACCCATTGATATTAATATATCCTGCGGTAATTTATATCATTGCAAATTAATTGTTTACTCATAATAACAATAAATAATTATTTGTTTAATAATTAATTAATAACTATTTGTTTAAATTTACTACATATTTTTGAAAGTTGCCGCTTCAATCGTAAGGTATTTTATAATTGTTAGCGTTTAAATATTGAAAATACTCGTTTCCATTGTACTAACGATAAAATAAATATAAAAGTTTTAATAAAATTAATTACATGAATTTTTTATTTAATACTACGTAATTCAAATATAAAATATAATATAATTAATTAATTATAATTATAAAATATAATTTTTATTGATTTGTGTGGCAATATTTATGTTACTGGAAAATAATTTTGCTAACATTGATTCAAAATGTTGATAATATATAAAATTATTTATCTAGGGAAGCTTATTATTAGCTTACAAGACATTTATCATTTAGCTTCCGAAAAAATTGTATCTAAATTAAACGCAAAAGATCAACAAATTACCACGAGGTCGATAATCGAAATTGAACTTTTATGATACAACTTCTGTTGTGATTAGTTTAAATGTTTAAGATTTATGTCTATCATTTAAACGTATTTGATTATTTAAATAATTTAAGTGTCTAAATTGACCGTTAGCCGCTATCTAAGGCGACGATATCTCTATTAACTTTATTAATTATAAATCCTACACGTACCTTTTGTGCCAATATTTGTAGGATATGTCTCTTATATATAATGTTTATTTAAAATGTGTTCTGCATCAACTATATGACTCTATGGAGAACATTTTTTCTATCAAATTTTTTTACTTCCACTGCTGTTTTTCTTCTTTGTAATATACAAGTGTAAATTTTATCTTTTAAATAAACTTTCATATTCTCTGCTTAGAAATTTTAAAGTATCTTCTGAAATTTCATGGATTAATAAGGGTCAATTTCAAAAGTTCCATATGTTAAGAAAATTAGGTTATCCAACTTATTTTAAAGGATACCGCATATAAGACTTATATTGCTTTATATTGCTCTGTTGTGAAATGCGTACGTAAAAGTCAGCTTCCTTATCAGCTATACTGTTAAAATTTCCTTTCCGAAGTTATGGAAATATATAATTGAAAATTGAAGATTGAGGTGCTTTAAGATTAATTTCTAGATAATAAAATATAGTTTGCATTTTATGACTTTAAAAAATTTAGTAATCTCCAAGCCTTATCATTCAAAATATTACAGTATCGAGTATATTTCAAATGCAAAAATATTAAGGAGAAATAGCATAAGAACGTTTTTCGATTAAGATTTAAACAAAAGATCTTAATGACTGTATAATTTTTAAAATAGTTTAATTCAATTATATTTGCTGGTAATAATACTAATTAAACAAACAAATTCTAACCAAAATTATACGAATTCATTCAATGAATACGATAGGAATTGACATTTGAATCTTAGTTTCTGCCTGTTTTCTTTAATTTATATTTGCGTAAATTCCAATCGATGGAATTCAGTTATTATCTAATTTGAATGAAATACATTTAATCTTGAGAAATTGATGTCTAAATTATATTTGATAATAGTAAAAAACCTTATAGGCTAAATATAAGTGTTTCAAGTATTTAATTATCTTATCCCGGGATATAAATAAACCTCTTTTCTAACAATATAAGATCTAATCTAGTAATCGACAATTTAAATATCTTAAGAGTCCTTACAGCTAGTTAAACTACACAATATACAATATATTTGCATTTTAACATTACCTTGCAGATGATAATTCATACAATTTAAAGCCCCACAATTTATATAATTTTTAATTACTCATATCGTCAAAATTCAAATGACATGTTCAAAATAATTACGACTTAAATATTAACTTCAGAAAAAAATAATACAAAAAGATATTATTATAAATAAAAAATATTATTTTTATAGAAAGTAATGATTTATTAAAACAAGTTGTTATTTGTAATAAAATAAGGACAATTTTATTAAAGGATTTATATTTTTGATATAACAAGGAAACTAAATCTTTTAATTTAAAGATAAATTTAATAAATAACATGGCTTTTAATTCTACATTTATCTATTTGATTCTCATCTGTTTGAGAATCAAACAGATGAGAGTTCTGTTTCTTCCATATATATTACTTCATAAATAATTTTATCGCACATTATGTTTCTTCCATAGTTAATCTTATCGCAATTTATTTATTATTCAAACTTAAACCATTGCGTTACTTTTTTATTGCCATTTTGTTTTATTAATCGTAGCTTGTTTTTCGTTCGTATAATTTTGTTTTAATTAGACAAACAACAAACTGCGTATATTGAAGAAGATTTAGTATGTATATTAAAATTGTCAAATATTTTTGTCAAATACTGATTATGAACACAGTCACGTTCGAAAATTCAATATATTTAATATGATTTAACATGATTATTTAAATACATTAAAAGCATGTGTTTCAAATCAATACTAACAGATTAAATAATAAAAATATATAGTTTTGTAAAATTGTAAACAAGCAAAAGTATGCCGGCTTACAATTTTAAAAAGCAATAATTATTTGTACTTCTGTGAGATTCCTGGCAGTAGTGTGCTATTTAATCACCTCTAATGTGATTAAATGATGACCTCTAATCCTTATTTTGAGACATCGAATGCTATTTATTAGTCAAGTCATAACAATTGACTTTTATTTTAAATTTCAATTTAAAATTTTGACTTCTTATAAATATAAATTGTATAAAATAAGTAACACTATTGTATAAATATTGATTTATAGTATAAAATAAGTAGACTCAGTTATCTAGTCTGATTGGTTTTTCTAACAAGTTATTATTGATATATGGATATTGTTTTCCCGGTAATAAAACTTTTGTTTTATTACATAAAGGCTGAATCACATAATAAAACTATACCTATATTATATTGGAATCCGAAATTACATAAAAGTCCGAAAAACCGAGGTTCATATGTAGTGCGTTTAAATGTACATTAAAACCACTTTCTGTCTATATGAATAAAATACTTAAAGTAATTAAAGCGCACTTCAAAAAATATTGTAAAGTAATCGAAATTAATACTGGTATAAAACACTATTTCAGTATTCAATTCTACAAAAGAATTTTTAGAACAGACAAAAGGAATAAATTTTCAAAATATAAATACATACGAAGTTAGTACGCTTTATACAAATCTAGATTTAGTAGATATTGAAGTAGCGTTAGAAAAATTAATTAATCTTATATTCGGAAAAAGATATACATATATATGTTATAACTGCTAGCTAACAAAAAAATCAATCATCAAGTAAATATAAATATATGGTTAAAATTGAATTAATAGAATCCTTAAATATTTTGATAAATCAAAATTATTTAAAAGTAGAGACATCTATATTTAGACAAGTAAAAGGTGTTCCAATGGGTGGTAATAGTATCCCAATTATAGCTGACTTGTTTTTAAGCTTTATATAATATGAATTTGTTCATAACTGTAAAAACTAAATCTAAACTATATAAATATATGAAATATATGTTTCGATATAGTGGTGATATATGTGTATTTAATTCTAATAATTTTTACTCAATTAATGAACAAATTTATCCAGAAAGCCTTATTTTTAACAAAACCAATATTGATGATAAAGAAGGTGTATATCTAGATATCAACATTTAATTAACATTAACTAAAACTACCATTAATTTATATCGTAAAGATGACATATTTAAATTTACAAGAAACATATTTTTGCATGAGCATTCATGCATACAATATAATATAAAAAATAATACATTAAATAATGAAATTTTAAGAATTGCAACAATATGTAATGATATTGGCTTTCTTCAAAATCATTTAAATAATTTAATAGATGCATATTTTAAACTAGGTTACAATAAAAATAACATCAAGCAGAAAATAGTAAAATATATAAATCAACACAATAATATTAAAAATAAATTTAAAATCATTAGCGGAACATTTTTATGGATGGATAATAAATAATATACTTTGTATTAGAATAAGATACCAGATAGTTTTATTAGAGGAAATACGTCATTAGCATTTATTTAGCCCCGCTGCTATGTTGGGTAGAGGAACAGGGACCGAAACCTGATAACATAGCAGTTCCTCCTGATGACCTCTAATCCTTATTCTGATACACCGTCTATTATTTATTAGTCAATTCATAAAAAATGATTTATATTTTTAATTTCAGTTTATAATTCATCTTGATATAAATTATATTAAATCTTATAACAATTATTATTAATTAATTTTTTATTATTTAACTATTTAATTTTTATTTTGCAATATTTTTAATTTGCAATATAAAATACTTAAACTCAATTATCTGGTCTGTTTTGCTCTACTGACAAGTTATTATGTTATTATTCATCTGTGGATATTGTTTACCCGGTAATAAAACTTTTGTCAGAAATACTGAAACTATGTGTTAGTGATACTACATTATTATTTTTCTGATTATTTTCAAGCAAGTTTTATGATTTTTCTCTTTTTCTTATAATGTAGAATTATACATCAATAACACATTTTTCTTATTCTTAGAATGTAGAATTATATATCAACAAAATATTATAAAAATATTAAATTTAAAATATGCAAAACAACAAAATATTATTAAAAATTAATAATAAAAATTAAAAATTAATTCTTATTCTGATACATCTTCCGTTATTTAGTAGCCATTTCGTAAATATTGACTTTTAATTTGTAATATCAAATATAAAACTATTAATATAAAACTTTCAATTTGTAATATCATTACAAATTTAAATTATTTATCATTGTAATATATAAAATATATGTGTATATTCTAAATTATATGTGGTAATATTATAATAAAACCTGATAACATATCAGTTTATCATGATGATAAAATTATATAAGATTGTATAAAATCGTATATAATTATTTCTTTTTTTAGAATGTAGAATTATATATTAACAAAATAATATAAAAATATTAAATTTACAATATAAAAATCAACAACATATTATTAAAAAATTACCTAAACTATAAAGCGAAAATTTTTTAAGGATGGATAATAAACAATATGTTTTGTATTAGAATAAGGTATATTAGATCACCAAATTTCATCAGAACAAAAACACTTCATTAACATGTATTTGGCCCTGTTGCTATATTGGGCCCGCTGCTATATTGGCCTCGCTGCTATATTGGGTCCGCTGCTATATTAGGCCCGCTGCTATGTTGAGCCCGCTGCTATATTGGGCCCGCTGCTATATCGGGCCCGCTGCTATATCGGGCCCACTGCTATATTGGCCTCGCTGCTTTATTGGCCTCGCTGCTATATTGGGCCCTCTGCTATATTGGGCCCGCTGCTATATTGGGCCCGCTGCTATATTGGGCCCGCTGCTATATTGGGCCCGCTGCTATATTGGGCCCGCTGCTATATTGGGCCCGCTGCTATATTGGGCCCGCTGCTATATTGGGCCCGCTGCTATATTGGGCCCGCTGCTATATTGGGCCCGCTGCTATATTGGGCCCGCTGCTATATTGGGCCCGCTGCTATATTGGGCCCGCTGCTATATTGGGCCCGCTGCTATATTGGGCCCGCTGCTATATTGGGCCCGCTGCTATATTGGGCCCGCTGCTATATTGGGCCCGCTGCTATATTGGGCCCGCTGCTATATTGGGCCCGCTGCTATATTGGGCCCGCTGCTATATTGGGCCCGCTGCTATATTGGGCCCGCTGCTTTATTGGGCCCGCTGCTATATTGGGCCCGCTGCTATATCGGGCCCGCTGCTATATTGGACCTGCTGCTATATTGGCTTCGCTACTATATTGGTTCCGCTGCTATGTTGGCTCTGCTGTATTGGCTCTGCTATATTGGCCCCGCTTTATTGGCTCCGCTGCTATATTGACTTTTATTTTAAATTTACAATTTTTACTTAATATAAAAATAAACTGTATATAATCTTAAATAATTATTTATTATTAATTATTTATTTATATTTATGATTTATAGTGTAAAATACGTATACTCAGTTATATGATCTGAAATATAGCTATTAATAAATTTATAATTTAAAACAGATTAACGAATTATAATTTTTTAAACTTAAAATAATTTGTTTAATTTTTGTTTTAATAAAATTTATATATTAAAATTAACAATCTGATAAATTTAAATATTTTTACGTATTGATTATTTAATATATATAAAATATTATAATATATTTTGATTGTATTTTATTATATAATATATAACAAACTTTTGGACGTTTAAATTATAAACGTCTAGAAGTTTCATAGAGAAACATACATGCTAATGTGAATTAATAACAACCAATCGATATAAGCAAATTGAAGTGATTTGTGCAAATCCATTTCGCTAAAGTATTTGTTAATATTTGATAATTAGAAAAACTTAATATTAGAAAACCTTTCCTGAACCTACACTATATGAAAGAAATAGAAGAAAATGAAGTTATAAGAACTTCACATGTTATATAATTTAGAATTAATTATAATAAATTGCCTGTATTTATAATAAATTTATAATAAATTGCCCGTATCTATCAATTTAACATATGTCACCAAATTATTTTGACAAAAAATTAGAAATAAAATATTATAAAATAAAAATAAGCGTATATTTATAAAATCTTAATTATTGCTTCTATGAAAACACCTTATAAATTGCTGATTTTAAAATGAGTTTCAAAAGCTTTTGTGGATATCCTTAAAATCAAAACACTCTATCCAGTGTTTTAAAACAAACGCATTGTTTATAATTTTATAATTTGAATATGATTTTTAGAGTATATTAAGCCGACGAAATATTCATACGATGATGATTTGTGGTGCAGTGGACCATTTCTTGTTAGTCATTTGGCTACATTCAAACTTAGCTTACGAATGGGTGCCGTTACATTCATTATGAAATATATTTTTGGTTGCTGTTTTAGAAGCAGGGGCTGTTGAAAAACGACTGGACAACTTTTTGGCGAGTATTCAAAGTGATGAATACAGTAGTTCTTGTTCACTCACAGTAGAAGGAGGAAATTTGAAAATATTCAGCAGTGACTTTAAGGTTGTAATACAAATAATTTAAATTTAAAAATTTATCTTTTTATTTTCGTTTTTATTTTGAAACAAAATTGATGCGCAAGTTTCTTCATGAAATTATGCACATCGTTTTATAATCAATCGTTTAAATTCACTAAAATAAAAGTTTAAAACGTTTTTAATTTTAAAATCACTAAAGAGTTTTTAATTATCGAAAGACTAAATATAATTATCAAAATATTCGATATAATTATTTAATTATATCGAATCGATATTGAATGCAGCCTTGCAGAATATATGAATAAAATATGTTGACGAATATAATAAAATATGTTAACGAATACAATTTTATTTACAATAGATTTATTGAACAATAATTTAATAATTGATTCAATCTAATTGGTACTAATTATAATCAAATACTTGCAATTTTTTCTTTTGAATGAAGGCTTAGGTTTTTTTTATCTCGAATGGTGCATTTACTCTTGTTTTACTTTCAACAAGTAAGAGTAATTTTTTAAGACAATGTAACATTAAACCTTTTGTAGATTGCTTCAAGGCGCATCATTTCCAGTGGTTGACGTTGTCTTCAGTTCTTTACAGAAAAGGTTCTTTGAAACCTTTTCTATTTCATTTTTGATACAGAGAAATGCGCTTACAATGTAATTGTGCCTCCAACAGCCTAATGAAGTTACTCTAAACCTTTTATTTGCTTCAAGACGCATCATTTACAGGGATCGACTTAGTTGCGATAAAGTATCATGTATGGTTTATATGACATTTGTGTTTTGCAACCGGCTTGTCACTAACCTATCATCAAACCTTTTTTTCATTCTCAGCACGAGCTTGGAGACCATGCTGATAATTATTAAGCGAAATATAAAATAAATTATATTATTCTTTGCTATTTCATTAATTGAATTGTTACTAAATCACGTGATATTTATAGTTTGAAATATTTGTCTGAAACAATATTCTGCTTAATGAAAAACTTTAGATTTTCAATATTGTCGTGATCATAAAAGCAAGCAAAAATTTAATAAATAATTTTTTTAACTTAAAATAATAATTTTTTAATTCTTTAAACTTTAAATAATAATTTTTTAAACTTGAAATAAATTTTAAGTGTAAAATTTATTTTTTAAGGATGTACTTGACAGTCTACCATTGCATACAATTCGTGTTCCGCCTAAAGCAGATAGCCGTGAAAATTTGTTCTATTTTCTTGTCTACTCTGATCCAGCGTGGTGTGATCTATATATATTCAAAACAACGACAATCGTAGTAAGTTGAATGGTTTATTTTAATTTTAATTTTTCTTATTTTTAATTATTTATTAAAAAAATAATTATTTGATTTTTTAATTCTCTATTTTTCTAATTCTATAAATAAACAACAAATTTTATTGCCAATTAAACTCGATGGTTGATGAATTTATAAAAATATATCAAGATATTTCCAGAAATTTGAAATGTTTAGAATTTAATTCAAAGACAAACGAAATTTTATTTATGGTCAATTTTTCAAGTTAAAGTAAAGATATAATAGAAAAACAATTATAATTCCGATTATAAATATAAATATAATATGTTCTATAAGTATATTATATAATATTTAAAATCTACATATCAATAAAATCTTTAAATGTTTATTAAATTTCTAAAATTCTCCTTAGAAGTTAAACATTAGTGAAATTAGCTTTAAATAATGCTATAAAATGTTTTAATACGATTTCTGATCACATTTATAAGACTAATATCGACCAAAGATCGTTATCAAAACATTAAGTCAGAAAATAAACTGATAAAAAATATGTACGAAAAGTTTTAATTTTAAACTGTATCATGTTGGAAACATTCAACTTGATTTTTTACTTCACACGATATTAAGATGTCTTTGAAAAATAAACATTTTCTGGGTTGTACAATTAGAATATAATGTAATTTAATAATTAATGTGTTTTTGGGTCTATCCTGTCACTGTTTTAATGCCTGAAAAATTTAGTGTCCAAATATGTTTAATAAATTCAGTTATTAAATAAATAAAGTTTGAATATTTTGATAAATAACTATCATTTGACGAAAAAATTGTATAATGAATACTTTGATGTTATATGGCTTTGGTTTGTTAACTACTTATAGGTATTTCAATTGAATTTGCTAATTTATTTGCCATGATTGAAAAATACAATTTATGATTTGGATATCTTTAAATATAATCGACTTTTCTTTTAAAAATTTAATTATTACATTAAATTTATATCACGTAGAATTGCTTTCGGTCAAATTGAACTAATTGTCTGCAAACCATCCTCGATAATATAACTTATATTCTCGGGGATGGTTCACAGTCAATAATTACATTAAATTAATTTTCTTATTAATTAATTGCACGAAATTATAAAATTTGAAAATTAATTTGTCGTTTTAAAAGTACATTGATAAACATAAAGTGATAAAATATCATAATTATCTTGTCGATTTAATAAACAAGATAATTATAAATTATAAATTAATAATTTATTAATAAATTATTAATAAATTATTAATTTATTAATTTATAATTAATAGTTTATTATAACTTATAGTAAGAAGTTATTATATTTATTATATTTATTATACCTTCATTGATGACAAATTAATGATTTTATGGTAAAATTAAATTTGTATTTACAAAAATAATTTTATATTTTCTATGAGATTTTAAACTTCAATATTTTTCATTTGCAATAATAACAGTTTGTTTATTAGCTACTCAATTAACTCCGAATCCAGATAAATGTAAATTCGGACTGTGGACTTTGTTTTCCCGGTAATATGACCTCTGTCAGAAATACCGAAACTATGTATTATTGGTTACGACTTTACTATTATTTTTTCTTATTTTCAAACAAGTTTGATGAATTATTAATTCTTAAAAAAGGAAGAAGTTTGCATCCCAAGGTGTTTACACTTTAAAATGTAAACTGCTTCACGTGATCACGTTTAAGAGACCAGGTAATGGCCAATAGCTAGGTCGCGTAGCGCGTGGAGTGAAGGTGGTAGATCTTTATAGATCTTGTTCCAGCCTGCAACCGCCTTAAGCAGGGCAGCCCCTGTCAGATGCTGCTGGATGGCCCGTTGTAAGTTTAGTCTGAGTGAACTTAACTAGGTGGCGACACCGAAAAAGCAACGTTAAAAATTATGACTTAAAAGTTACATGTACTCAACCATATTGAAAAAAAAGTAAGTACTAATGATTTCAATTTTAGATCTTTTAAATGTAACAGAAAAATTGTATAGTTTGTGATAATATAAATAATAACTGTATCGTAAGTAATACGACAAACAAATGTTTTTCATTAAATATTAATAATAATTGTAACTGCAATACCGCAGGTGTAGTGTATCTTATACAATGTACATGTGGATTGCAATATATAGGAAAAACATATCAAATGTTAAAAACTAGGTTTAGGCCACACATTTATAATATACAGCATAATAGTCAAACTATATTTCATAAACATATGAGATTAATAGGACATGATATTAAAAACTGTAAATTATTTATTTTAGAACATATTATCGAAGAAAACATTTCAATATTAAATCAAAAACTATTAGAAAAAGAAGATTTTTGGATTAAAACGCTTAATTCCATGTACCCATTAGGATTGAATGACGTGATACAAGGAATTGGCAGAAGTAGTATAATACATAATAAACAACTCTATTATAATAATCCGGTTAAACGCAAACCAAGAAGTCATGGTGATAAAAGGAATAGGAAAAATAGAGTTAAAAATATTAAAAAAGATATGTATATAAATGAACAATTAGAAATATTAAAACAACTTTTAAGTGATAATAAGCTAAAAGATCTTTATGTAAATATAAGAAGTTTTTCTAAAGATATCATATGTTCAATAAATCAAAAATTAATTAACGACTATGATAGGCTAAGTTGTATAATAGACAGTTATTGTAATACAAAATACTATAATCGTACAATAAATGTTAATAATAACAATAGAAAATATACATTAACCATAAACTTCATTAATAAATGTATAGATAACATAAATATAGCCGGACTTTAAATAATCCTAAAATAAGGTAAAAACTCCTACCACCATTAGGACGAAAAATTTGTAATTATAATAAAGAATTAAAATCAATATGTAACGATAATATTAGAAACATAATGGAAACAGAATGCAATTGTAAAAGTCTTAGTTTTGATAAAATAAATGAAAATATATGTACTCGTAATCTAGAATTAATTGAAAATTGTGAATTAAGAAAGCTGCTATCAAAATGGTATAAATATAGATTAAATAATAACAACGACAAAAACAGAATTTACAATTCGTTATATAATAACTTGAATGATTACTTTAGTAAGCTGATTCATAGTGAAAGCTCGAATATATCTAAGATAAAAATTTGGAAAGATTATATATTTGATAAAATTAAAAATAAAATGAAAATAACAAACAATTATAAAAGAAAAGATAAAATTAATAAAGATATGTATAAAGAACTTACTAAATTAAAGGATAACTATATAATAACAACTATTGATAAAGCTAGTAATAACTTTGTCTTCATGTGCAAAAAGCTTTATTATGATATACTAATGAAAGAGGTTAATTCTAATGATTTAAATGTAAATCCAACGTATGAAGTAGTGATTTGAGTTTATAAACAATTATTACAAGTCACTGTTCTATAATGGATAAAAAGGGTATAAAGGTTGAATTAGATAATAAAACTATACCTATATTATATTGGAATCCGAAATTACATAAAAAACCAAAAAACCGAGGTTCATATGTAGTGCGTTTAAATGTACATCAAAACCACTTTCTGTCTATATGAATAAAATACTTAAAGCAATTAAAGCACACTTTAAAAAATATTGCAAGCTAATCGAAATTAATACTGGTATAAAACACTATTTCAGTATTAATTCTACAAAAGAATTTTTAGAACAGACAAAAGGAATAAATTTTCAAAATATAAATACATAAGATTTGAGTACCCTTTTGTACAAATCTAGATTTAGTAGATATTAAAGAAGCGTTAGTAAAATTAATTAATCTTATATTCGGAAAAAGATATACATATATATGTTATAATAATTATAACGCCTATCTAACAAAAATTAAACCATCAAGTAAATATAAATATATGGATAAAATTGAATTAATAGAATCCTTAAATATTTTGATAAATCAAAATTATTTAAAAGTAGAGACATCTATATTTAGACAAGTAAAAGGTGTTCCGATCGGTGGTAATAGTAGCTCAATTATAGCTGACTTGTTTTTAAGCTTTATAGAATATGAATTTGTTTATAACTGTGCAAAAACTAAATCTAAACAATATAAATATATGAAATATATGTTTCGATACATTGATGATATATGTGTATTTAACTCTAATAATTTTTATTCAATAAGTGAACAAATTTATCCAGAAAGCTTTATTCGTTATAAAACCAATATTAATGATAAAGATGGTATATGTCTAGATATGCACATTAAATTAACATTAACTAAAACTACTTTTAATTTATATCGTAAAAATGACATATTTAAATTTACAAGAAACATATTTTTGCATGAGCATTCATGCATACCATATAATATAAAATATAATACATTAAATAATGAAATTTTAAGAATTGCAACAATATGTAATGATATTGGCTTTCTTCAAAATCATTTAAATAATTTAATAGATACATATTTTAAACTAGGGTACTATAAAAATAACATCAAGCAGAAAATAGTAAAATACATAAATCAACACAATAATATAAAGAATAAATTTAAACTCTTAAGTGGCAAATTCTTTATGGATGGATAATAAATAATATACTTTGTATTAGAATAAGATACTAGATAGTTTTATTAGAAGAAATGCATCATTAGCATGTATTTGGCCCCGCTGCTATGCTGGATAGAGGAGTTAGGGGCCGAAACCTGATAGCATAGCAGTTCCTCCTGATGACCTCTAATTCTTATTCTGATACAACGTCTGTTATTTATTAGTCAATTCATAAAAATGACGTTTATTTTAAATTTCATTTTTTTTAACTTGATTTAAATTATAGAAAATCTAAAAACAATTATTAATTTTATTATTTAATTATTAAAATTTTGATTTAGCATTATTATGTTTTGTTTATTTTATAATTACATTATATACGTTGACTCAGTTAGCTGATTTGATTGGAAAATAGTGATTTTGGTGTAGAATAACGTTCTTGAATGTAACTAATTGTTTATTCATCATTTAAAATTTTTAACTCAACTCTACAATAATTCTATTTCGAATAGTGTTATTCAAATTCTAGCAAATGGAAGATATAATATGATCTATAAATTAATTTCAATTTATTAATAAATTTATACAAACAGGTTAATTTCAAGTTTTATTTTTAACTAGATATTAATTATTTAAAATCCTTTAACAATTATTTATTATTTAATTATTAAATTTTGATTTAGCATTATTATGTTTTGTTTTGTTTATAATTATATTAAATACGTAGTCTCAGTTAGCTGATTTAATTAGTAATTTACCTTAGAATAAAATGAACGGTTCTTGTTGATGAATTATAACTTATAGATATATAAGTGTTATTTACAAGAAAATAAGTGGATATTGCAAATTTAAAATGTCACCCAGATTTAGACTTTAAATATGGTCGGCATTATTACTGATTGAATTTGACAAATTGAATAAAAAATTGAAATAGCAATTCCGTAGTTCACATTCAACTTCGATGTATAAATATTACTTTGGCTTAATACGAATGGTATGTAAATCGCCGATAGTCAGTTATTCAGAATAGCTTTAATAAATTCAATCAGCATTATGTTTGTAAATTTATTAAATTTATTTAATAATTAATTAATTTTTTTTATTAATTTGTTAATTTATTAAAATTAATATTTACACGAATAGATCTCACAAATGTCATGAATTTTTAAATGACCCATTAATTATTTATCATGTATTTATTATTCATCGTCAAGTTATATACACTCAAATACCAAAGCCGAAATCAAAAAGATCAAATAATTCTTTTTAATTTATTATTATTTATTTCTTAATCAAATCTTTATAAATCTTCATTAATTAATTCGTATAATTATATCTAATTATAATTAATTATATCTTTTTAAATTATACACTGTATATTTAGTTAATATACTTAGGTACGCACTAATTACTAACTAATTAGTAATTTATTAAATAAATTAATTTGAAATTATTAATTTGAAATTATTAATTATTAATTATTAATAATTTCAAATTAATTTGAAATTATTAAATAATTTATTAAATTATTAATTAGGAATGCAAGCGGATTATAAGCTTTCTACGTAAGGCTGTTAATGATAACCTGATGAATTATACATTGAACCAAGCACAAACGACGTCTGCTAGTGAATTCTGTGGACACAGCGCTGATGATGATATTGCATGCTTTACCTCTCATAGTAAGTTGAAATTGCTTACATATAAAATTGTTTGAAATTATCTTTTTACATATTAAATAGTTACACATTAAATTATTATATCCCTTTTTTCGCAAACACAGAAAACGGTTACAGGAACCGTTTATTAATTACAGAAATTAATATTAAATAATTAATATTAATTAATATTATTAATATTAATTAATATTAATATTAACCATTATTATCAACGGGTCTATTAATACCTGTCAATTTATGGGCAAACTTTCTACATAAAAATAAACACTAGCTGGATCATCCTATGCAGAAACTTAAAAACTTAATTTGAGATTTGAAAAACAATTATTATAATATAACTATATTGTAATATTATTGAATATAATTATTTGTATATAAATTAAAATGTAAATGTAAATTTTTTATTTTTAATGATATTTCATTAAAAATCATTTGTGTAATGATTAATAATCATCTACGATAAGATGCACGTATTTAAATCATCATTAATTAATGTTTCTAGTCAAATCCGAGCACGTTTCTGGACTTTTCCTCCCGACAACCATCTCACATCTGAAAAGGCCAAATGCTGCATTTGGTCTTTTCAGTGATAGATTTAACTCATTCAAAACTGCAAAGATGTAAACCAAATAGGCTATTTTCAATTCACCTTTAACGATAGAGAGTGCTTCAAACTGTGATTTTGTTTGTATATTAAAAGCTGTTTGAATTGATCACGAAGATCAAAACACGATTCTGAACTTTTCCTCCCGACAACCATCTCACATCAGTGTGAAATAGCAAAAAGGTATTAGACACATTCAATTTGTGACAGTTTTGGAAACAGTCAACTGTTTAAAGCACTCGCTTTTACAAAATTGACAGAACTAACAACATTTTCATTAATTCTCTTAATAGTCTTCGTTGCTAATATTTGTACATGAATCATACAGTGAGTTCCAATGACTTTTAATGGCTCATTATGTACCAAGCGTTGAAATCCATTAGTCTTTAAAATCACCGTCACTTAAATATACCTCACTTAAACGAGTGATTGTGAACAAGTTGTAACGTATGTAGATTAATCATGATTTATTCTAAATATTGGGCTCAGCAGATTTTATTTCCTGAACTACTTGATCGATTATATCAACAGGTATGTAAGCTATTCTTTAGTGAACAGTGCTATTATATAGCAAAATTGCATTTAATTAAGTAACAGATCAGGCTCCAATCATAACTCGAACAGTGTTTTTGGCCGCTCAAAAACAGTAACTCCCCAGCAATGGTGTAAGGTGTCATAGCTATGGCAATTCTGAGAGCCACTTAATAAGACACTTCAACGGTTACTATCGTTTGTTTATGGTACTTGCCATTAGATTAAATTCTTGCTTTCTTGACTCTATCAGCTTTGCGTATAAAATACTGGGTGTCCTTGTCGGCGAAGTTCGGACGCTTGCTTTCAAAATAATGTTTCAGTTTTTTCGTCTTCATAAATTCGGCAGATAGAAAGAACTTAATTGCAAATAACGCATTGAGTTTTCCCAATTTCTGCTGTGACCATAGAAGTAAAGCCGAAACGTAAACATTCGTCACCTTATTTTCTATTTTAATTCTGTTTGAGATTTATTTTCATTGAAAATATTGGCTTCAGTATGCTGCAATGACGTAACGTTATCTAGCGATACGCCGTTTCATAGACAGTAATTTAAACTGTCCATAATATTTATGCTACGATAATTAAAATATTTGAAATCATTCTGATTCAGTTATCTACAACATCCATCCCCGAATGACGATTCCATTAAAATGATACTTACTCTTAGAGAAAAATTTGTACAATAAAACGCTTTACACGTTAGAATAGACAAGAACCCATATTTCCGATAATCTAGGCTACCGCCGGCAAATCATCATCCGACTTTCACGGGTCGAGATCCAAGGTTGAGAAACGCTGATCTAAGGTTTATTACAAGCCTATTGAAACCGATATGTGGTAGCGCTCACAGTTCGAACACTAAAAATCAGTTCATGATTTTTGTTTTAGAGCAATCAGACTGCAGCTTCCAACAGTTTATGTCTTGGGAACTTCGTCCCTCACCGTATACATAATTATCAAAATTTAATTATCCAATTCATACAGTGAGTAGTACGATTCACTATGTTATTAAAGAAAATTACTAACATTAGGGCGTAAAGGTACAATTAGGACCAAAATAGTAAAAAAATTCGTTTCCCAGCATAAATAAACTTACAGACAAAAATATGTCAAATATTAAGTAAATTACATACAACTTCACATTCTAGTCACTTGACTTCACATTTCTCATCGAACTGATTTGAAGTGGAATATGTTCCTCAAATTTAACTTATTGATGCCTTGTCGAGATAAGTTTGAGAGGTTAAACTTATGGTTTATAAAGTTGATTGAAGTGAATTGATTGTACATCGGACTCGTATTAATTAGCCTTTGAAGAGTTGCATATGATGAACTGCTGTTTTGAAATTTATGTTCACATCATTCGTATTACAAAAATGCCGAATAAACTTTGAGAGCAAAATCTGTATCAGCTGGATTCCAAAAAGTGAAATACGAATGGATGAGGCTTACACTGCCTTTGAAACTTTGTCCCTGTGTTTGTCAATGTCTGATAGTTGATATAAGTAGTTGTTTAGAAGTTCCAATTTTCTGTTTATTAATTAAAAGATTGACATACTCTCCTCACAATGTGTACCAGTCGTTGTAATTTTATTTTTGAATCTGTAATGTGGGATTAGATCGATGGATTGGTAATGGGCAACCCTTTTGCTCCTGTATTGCCCGAGTTATACATTAGGAATTGGGAAAATTCTTTTGTCAATAGTATTGATGGAGTTGTCAAGTGGTTTCGTTATGTTGACGACGTATTTCTGGTTGCTCAGAATTGCCTTACACAGGATTTCCTTACCCACACGCTAAATTCTAAGGATTCTCCAATTCAATTGTGCGTTTCTTCTGAATCTAATGTGGGTATACCTTTTCTCGATGTCTTGGTTAATTCTTCTATACTTCAAACATGTGCCTATCAAAAATTTGGTACAGGGCCAGATATTGTTTATTGGACTTCAAACGTTCCAACTAAATGGCTGGTTTCCTCTGCTACATCACATTACCTACGTTGCAGGCTTATCTGTTCTAACTATCACTTAATTTGTAAAAGAGAAAAGGCTATCACACATAATTTACTAAAAAGTAGCTTTCCGATTTGGGCTATTAAGAAAGCTAAATTTAAATCTTTAGCGCATAAAAATAAAGTTTTTGGTCCTAAAAAAGGAATACATTATATAGGAATACCGTTTCTTAGTAACAAGTGGAATTCAGTATTTTCAAAGTTTATTAACAATAACATGAAAATAGTTGCATTAACAAAGTGTACATTTTTAACAGAAAATTACCTAAACTTTACAACATTTTTAAGCGTAAACCAGATTTTAACAAAGATGCCATTGTTTATAAAATACCTTGTTAAAAATGTGAACATGTGCATGTTGGTCAAACGGGTCAATGTTTGCTTGAGCGTACTAAACAAAATAATTACAATGTACGTAAAGGAACCAATTCTAGTGATGTTGCTCAGCATTTTTTAGTTTGAATCATTCGGTTGATTTTGAAAATGCATCTATTTTATCATTTGAAAGTAACTTGTTATCTCGCATTATTCAAGAAGTGTATTTTATTAAAAAAAGAACCTAATTTAATGCTTAATAATAAATCCGATTACAACCTTAAATTAAATTATAATTAATTATTCCAATAATACATTATTATTTTTTCTCAATTCGTTTGTTTTTTCTAATTGTATTATTATTTTGTTTTGGTTTAGATTAAATTATAATTTATTACTCTACTTTTACATTATTTTTATTATTAAATTCGTATTTTTTTGTCACTTATTTTATGATTTTAATTTTATTTTGTTTTATGATTCTGTTTTTTTTTCTTTTTATTGTTTAAAAATGTGTGTAAAATTTTAGTGTATGATTGTTTTGTTTCTCGGTATTTTCTTTTTCTTTTAAGTAGATATGCGGGGCACATCAATGCTTGAATTTTTGTATAAATGTTGGAAACACGGGGTAAACAAGTTGTGAAACATTTTTTTGTAATTCTGATGATAGCAGGAGCTATCGAAATATAAAAATTTTTTTATCAAAGAAAGGATATTTTCTTCTTCTTTGTTCCTATAATAACTATATATTTGAAATGGAAGAAGATTGTGGGTTTGTATTTATTATTAATATATTACATAATATAATATATTTATAATACGAGTCCTACATCGGACTCGTTTTAATTAGCCTTAAAAAGCTCTTTAGTACATAAAATCGAAATTGACTGACCATGCAATCACCTTTGCTCATGACATTAACTTTAGGCACCGGATGAAGCTCTATCTTCTTGTATGAGGTTAAATTAGACGAACAAACTCCACTTATTTTGGAATTTGGACCGAAAATAGGCGAAAAATCTATGTAAATTCTGTTAAAATTAACTTGAAATTGAACATTGTTTGATGCTTTGATAATTTGTCTGCTCTTGCACATTTTCGTCCGTAAAGATATTTGCTGACCGTAAAAGGAAAAATAGCAAAGCGCAACTAGAATATCAGTTTCTGTCCATCCTGGCCATCATTTCTGGTCATGACATTAACTTTAACAATGTAGAAGTCATTACATCCGAAAGTAATAGGAGAAAACAAACAATTAAATAATCAACTGGCATTCATACAATAAAACAAAAATTAAACGCTTAGGAATGATTTTTAACTTCTAATAAACTTCAACAAACTTCAAGTTTGTTGAGCTGTTAATTGAGCTGTTTTAGATATTCCTGAATATCAGTCCATATAGCAGTTACCAAAATAATAAAATGAATTTTAATTTCTTTGTGCTTTTCCTAATTTGTCCTTATTGTTATTAAAGAAATTTGACAATTTGAAAAGAAAAATTCTAATGGAAAAATGCTTTTGGAAATGATCACGATTTATTTTTGTAGACGTCGACAAAATGTTTAAAAGTTGACATGAAAGTTTAATCGCGGTTTTTAACTTTCACTCGGTCAACGTATTCCTCTGGTTTTAACCCAATATGTAACAGTCACTTTGCATTTTTTCCTAAAAATGCACAGCTCTGCTTTTCGAGGATTTAAAAATTTTCATTGTTAATTCAAAATGCCGGTGGATCGTTTTTTAGAATTTTAGTACTTTAAATTTTGTATAATTTCAGTCATCTATAAACTATCATTTTATAAAGTATCTAAGTATCTGTCTTTTTTTATCACTAGGTGCCCTTGCGATTCTATTTCGCACACACTTTGCTCGTCTGGAAAGCTTTGTCTTCAAATTAAGATGTACTAAACTGAAGATACAAAAATCGCCTTCAAATATACGACAATGGATGCGTCGATCACTTCACCATGTTGCCCGTGTATCAGCAAGTAAGTCTATATTATGATGTATTATGCCCAATGACATTTATTATCTAATAAATGTTGCGAATCCAACATCGTATATTGCGAGCCAATATAATATATTGCTATTCCAACATGTATATTGCGGGTCCAAAATTAGAATATTAGTCAATGATGCATGAAAGCAATAACATGTAATTTGTTGATCAACTATTTTATAAATTAAAATATTATTACTGTTGATTAATTTTATCATACAAAAGTTTCATTGGATTATTAACAAGTTAAAATTTGGGAATTTAAAATATCACGAAAACTGTCCAATACACAATTATCCTCATTATAACAGTTGCTTATCGCCAAATTAACGAACATTTAGTTTTCACAAATAATAAATCAATTATTTTAAGGTGTAAAATAATAACGATTAAAAGATAGTTTCAAAATAAAAATGGTTGTTTTTTAATAAAGATGATGAAATCACGATAATAAATGAACTTTACATAATACAGAAATATAAAATCACTTTCTATTAAAATTTATCTTTCTCGAAATTAAAAATTCTTAAAACAACAAATCATCCTCCTTTTGAATTCAAAAATAAATTCAAACATGAATTTATTTTAATGTCAGGTAAATAAATCTCTGAAGTTACTAAAATAAAATTCGAAATTGCAATTTGAAAACAATCCAAAATATTGATACTGTTTATATAAACTAAAATGTGCAGAGCATAATTAGACAAAAATTATCCATAGAAATGCCAAACAATATAGTCATAATAATGACGATAAGGTCAAAAGTATACTTAAAATATTAATTTTGACTTGTATGAATTGATATAAATAAGAAGAGATTTGATGAAATTAAACATAAAACAAAATATATACGTTACGTATTATGTACTGCAATCTGTAAAATACAATTTTTACAATCTAATAATTTAAAATTTATTATGTATAATTAAAAATTAAAAAATTTTAATTACAAATTTTTAAATTAAACATTCGACAATTTGTTTTCATGCCAATTGCCATTGAGATTTTGGGAGCTTTTGGGAAAGAGGCGGCTTTCTTAATAAAGATGCTTGGAAACGACATCAAAAGAGCGACTGGGGAAGCACGCGCCACATCCTTCGGCAACGCCATAGTGCAGCAATTCAAAGAGGGAACGCTGTATGCACTATGTAGTGCTTGAGTGACCCAGCTACAGACCAGTTTTTAGTTGATTGATATGCTGAACCTTTGTAGGATACATCAGACATATCTTGACTTTTAACTGTTCTGTATAAAAATATTTTTGAAAATTAAAAATTTAATTATATTAAATTATAATGTTTATAAATTTAGAATTTAAATGACAACACGCATTGCTGATTATTTCAGTACAGATGATTATTTCAATGATTATTGAAATAATATTATCATTTATTTAATGATCAGTTCAGTTCAGCAGTAAAAATTTAAAAATAAAGAAATTAAAGATAAAGTAAGAAATTTAGAAATTCTTATTTGAGAACATTTGACTTTAATTCTATTTGATTCTAATATATTTTCTTTGTATAGGAATTATGAATTCAGCAAGCGACAATGACAAGAATCAGATGACCGAGTTTTTTAATGCATTTGAACAGTGCAAAATTTGTTTCGAACTAGTGGTATGGCATAGTTGCAAACAAAGTAATGAATTTTGATATTTATAATATTAGAACAGTTCCGAGATTGTAGTGTGCTTTTGATATAGGACAGTAGTCCGAAGCATGTAAAAATAAAAAATGCAGATTATTCCTGTTTTCAATTATTATTGGGATATATTATAAAACGAATCTCGAAAGACAGATCCGGGAAGGCAGTTCTCACTATGGTGCATATAATATGTACACTAGCAAATCTTATATCATATACTGAATATATGGTCATATCTACAATATTTGTAGATACTCTTTCATTTCTGTTAAAATGCACACTCAGCAAATTGTCATTTTGACTTGAATATTTGCGCTACGGTAAAAAAAATGACTATATGCCAAATTTCACGATTATTTTAATGCAGTGCCCTTTGATAAAACGTAAAGTTCGATACAATAATAAATAACTAATAGTGAAAACAATTATTTCATCCGTGCATATATGACCATGCTAGGATCATATAAAACGCATATATTCATGACGTTTTCGAATGTGCTTATATTGTAATATTTACACTTCAATTTTAATACTTTGAATATTGTAATTTATTAATTTATATATTAATTTTAAAATGCATTTTACCACACGATAACTGTAATAATTTATTTGACGGTTAGGCCAATCTCAGTGGCCCAATCTCCCTGATTTATTAAATTCAAAAAATTTAATTTATTTATGAATAAAAATAAAAAAATTTAATTTATTGAAAAAATTAATTTTTAATTTATTTAATTTATTTTTATTATATTTATGTAAATATACTTATTTTTGATAGATTGTATTTTTTCCACAATAGTATACAATGGTATTTTTCATCACTAAAGAAGCCGTTATGTGATCAAAGCTTGCTTTTTTAATAAATATAGGCTACTGACTATCTTAATTAAAGTTCAAAGCTATAATGCTGCTGAAAAGATTAGCGAGGTCTCATCTTTTTATTATTTCGGTATAAATTCTAAATTGCAGTGTAAACATCAATGGTCAGTAATCTCATAAATAAAATTAAATGGTTATAAATGATTAATTATTAAATTAATTTATTAAATTTATTAATATAATATGCTTGTTATCCTTAATTCTAGGCATATTGCAGACCCTCATCTTCTTTTGGACTAATAAGTGACACTGATAGGTTACTAGTGAGGATATTATTTAATCATCTAGAATACTTAATTGCGTATGCGAGAAATGTTGATGTTCTTAAAGATACCGCAGTTAAAGTTCGTCATCCAAGATTCACTGAGCGGACAAGAAAATTGTTTATAAACACGTTATGTCCCAAAGAGCGTCGAATCTTCTATGAAATTGGATGGAGCCAAATAATTAAGTTAGTGTCTAAATTTTGATTTCGAGATAACTTGATATATTTTTAAGAATAATTGGTTGCAACTACTTTTATATTCAAAGTTGCATGAATTTCAGAGTCACGTAGATGTGAATGCCGACGGTATTTTCATCTACGGTATTTCTAAATACCGTAGATGCTTACAGCTTTGTTTACAACCAACAAAACTTCATAGAATTTGATATTGTATTGATGTAATTTTTTGAAAAAAGTGTACATCAATAAAAAGTTGCTTTTTTTGAAAAACGTAACTTTTTAATTAGAAGAGACACGTCGTAGTTTTTACCAAAATAAAAACGTTGTGCGTATGTAATTTACTGAAAAACAATTTACATGAAATTTTTAAAAATAATTCAAAGTCACCTGTATCCATAAGTTAGAAGTGTTCTTTAATTTTTCGCAGTTCGGCACAGATCAATTAAAAAATTAAATTTGTGACATTTTCAAGACATCTGTCAGTATCCTTATAGTACACATAATAAGGAAATATTACCAATTGAACGTGTTTAATTTGTAAAGAGTTTAATGAAGCTGACATTTTAGTCACGATTTTTCATTATCTTTAGATAAAGGGAGATTTGCAAATTTTAAATTTTGTCAGAAGCAGGCATTGATCGATTTAAAAATTAAAACGTTTGTAACATTTCACGACCTTCATCCGCATATTTATAATGCACGATTAAATAAAGATTAATCAAAATTTACACAACCGGAATGATGCAAATGTGCCTATATAAAAGTTAAAGCATAATATGAAAGCGAATTTTGAAAACATTGGATGCATTCGCGTGTATAGAAGTAATTATCATATCTTACAATTTTATTATTTTAAAACGAGGCAATTGAGTTCGGCTCTGTTGGAGTATAAAAGAGATTAATAAGGCTGAAGTCCTTACATCAATTAACAAATAAAAATCCTCAGATCACTTGACTAAGGCTACATATTTTGTAGCCTTAGTCATAATAAAATTTCTTAATTTTATTAGAATTTTCTAAAATTTTTAAAATTTAGATTTTTTATGAGTCAAAATATTTTTAAAAATATAAAAATTTATTAAAATAAATTTCAATAATTAGACTGATTTAATTTAGATTAAAAATTAGATTAATTCTGATTACTAGTTAATTTAAACAAATTTATTAAGAAGTTTATTGTTTAAGATCTTAAACGTGTGAAGTCAGTGAATTTAAATTTATTCTTTAGTCGGTTTGATATAATCCTCGTTTAGCTTTTTCAATCCTACCAGCATCACTGTACACTACAATCAGCGTTGATGGACCTTATCAGTAGTGAGCCTCAGCGTTGATGGACCTTATCAGCAGTGAGCCCACGCCTACATTTCTTGTTATGGTCATTTTACTGTTTCTGCTGAACTTCTTGTCGCCGAAATGCTGGTTATATTTGGCACATCAACTATCAAACACAAATTGCGTAATTTGGTATATAAGCCAAATAAAATCAAGCATTTCGGTGACAAGGAGTTAATCAGAAACAGTAACAGGACCGAAACACGAAATATAGACATGGGATCACTGATTATGAGGTCCACCCACGCTTATTGTAGTGTACAGTGATGCTGATAGGATTGAAAGAACCAATTGAGGATAATATAAAGCTGGCAAATGAAAGAATACGGCTCGTGTAAGCATTCACAATATTTAAATTTGTGCTCAATATTCAGATTCGTATTCGTTCAATATTCGTTAATATTATGAATCTACTATTATGTTAGAAAAATTTATTAGAGAATTTCAGTTTTAAAATATAAATATTTATTTTTTGCAAAAGGTTGTAAATGTTAAGCACCGAAAGTTGAACAATCGCGGAACTTAAAGCTGTAATGAGTTTTTACTACAGGTGATTACGGCAAATCCTACCATTTTGAACATGTTAGAACAAAATAGAACAGAGAAGGTGTAAGGACTATGTTTATCATATACTGAGTACTCAATATATACTGAGTAAAATAAGTCATTCGGTTTAATACTCAGTAAAAGTACTGATATATATATATTGTATGTTTTTCTTTAAATCTATTTATGAATTAAAGATTTCTTAGGATTACTTTAGGATTTCTTTCGAAATACGGCATTTATACAAAATGGTGTTGCTAAATGGTGTTGCATTTATACAAAATGGTGTTGCTAAATGCTGTTGCATTTATACAAAATGGTGTTGTTATATATAGTGCGAAAAATCGCTTGAAACTGTGGTGCAGTAACCAATACTGGCTATGATTGATTTTAATCCATATTTGCTGTTAAATAACTGGAATTCGATCATAAGCTCCATCAATCCAATGTATCACTACGAGACAATCCTAACCATACAGCAGTCATCGTAAGTCGGATTAAGTGGTTATGGTGCGTTTCGACGGCTTTTGTGATAGCTGTAAAGACACCAGTAATTCCTCACGATGCTAGACGAAACTCATGTTTATAAAGCGTTTTTACTGGCTCGTTGAGTGTGTGGACCTTCTAGTTATTCTTTACAGGGCACAAATGCGTATCCGTTGGTTACGAGGCCACTGAATTTCTCCCAGCATTCCGAAAGGAATGTGATTTTATAAATTGTTAGTGTGAAAAATCGCTTGAAACTGTGGTCAAGGAGCCCAAACTGGCTACAATTGATTTAATCTATATTTGCTGCAAAATAACTGGACTTCGATCATCAGCTCCATCAGTCACCTGTATCACTACGAGACGCTCCCAACCACCCAGCAGTAATCGTCAGTCGGATAAAGTGGTTAGGATGCGTTTCGACTGCATTTGTGATAACTGTTAAGACACCAGCAATTCCTCACGATGCTAGACGAAACTCAGATGCATAAATCGTTTTAATTGGCTTGTTGTGTGTGTAAACCTTCTAGTTATATACAGATATATATATTAGTTATGTGTTAGAAAAATCAGCTAAGTCCAGAAATTTTTTTTATAACGTTTCGAATTTCTTTTTCAAATTGTATGTTTATCAGAAACCAAAATTTTTTTCTGGACACATTTTCTGGACTTAGCTGGTTTTTCTAACACATAACTAAAATATATCACTTTGAATTCTAAAAAGGATCCCAGCTGGTGATTTTCATTAATGAATATCAATATATATAGTTTTAAATCCGATTATATTAAACTGTGCTCCGGGAGCTAATAAGTTTCAGATTTATAATTGTAAATGTTGCCAAAAACCGGAGTTCGATTACAAGTAGAGCAGACTTCCTTATCACTCCTAGACGAGCTTATGGTAGCCAGCAGCACTCATCAGTGGGGTGAACTACCATCAGTCGTTTCGGCTGCCTTGTGGTATAATAAGAAAGCATCTCCGAGAATTCGCTTACGTGGTAGCATGGGCATTACCTCTTTAAACAAACCATGTGCTTTCCGGATCATCCTAATTTTATTCAGCAGGAATTTTACTTGCTGTCGTTGCTTGCTTACTCACAGGATCCGTTGAAGGATACGTTTTTATAGTTTTAAATCCGATTGTGTTAAACTGTGCTCCGGGAGCTAATAAGCTTCAGTTTTATAATTGTAAATGTTGCCAAAAACCGGAGTTCGATTACAAGTAGAGCAGACTTCCTTATCACTCCTAGACGAGCTGATGGTAGCCAGCAGCACTCATCAGTAGGGTGAACTATCATCAGTCGTTTCGGCTGCCTTGTGATATAATAAGAAGGCATCTCCGAGAATTTGCTTACGTAGTAGCATGGGCATTACCTCTTTAGACAAATCATGTGCTTTTCGGATCACCCTAATTTTATTCAGCAGGAATTTTACTTGCTGTCGTTGCTTACTTTCTCACAGGATCCTTTGAAGGATACGTTTTTATAGTTTTAAATCCGACTGTGTTAAACTGTGCTCCGAGAGCTTATAAGCTTCAGTTTTATAATTGTAAATGTTGCCAAACCCGGAGTTCGATTACAAGTAGAGCAGACATCCTTATCACTCCTAGACGAGCTTATGGTAGCCGGCAGCACTCATCAGTAGGGTGTTGAGTGCTGCCGGTTTCGGCAACATTCGAACTCCAATTAATACAATCGGATTTAAAACTATAAAAACGTATCCTTCAAAGGATCCTGTGAGAAAGCAAGCAACGACAGCAAGTAAAATTCATGCTGAATAAAATTAGGATGATCTGGAAAGTACATGGTTAGTTTAAAGAGGTAATGCCCATGCTACCACGTAAGCAAATTCTCGGAGATGCCTTCTTATTATATCACAAGGCAGCCGAAACGACTGATGGTAGTTCACCCTACTGATGAGTGCCAACATTTACAATTATATATTGTAAATATATAAGTATATATATGATAGTATGTATCTAATATTTATATATATGTATATATACATATTATTTATATAATATATCATATACAGTATGTATATGATATTATGTATATAATAGTATGTATATATATGTAAATATAATAGTATATATATGTATATATACGTATTTTACAAAATGGTTTTGCATTGATACAAAATGGTGTTGTTATATATATGTTTGGTTAGTTGTTTGAATCGAGCATATTCTTCAGCCTGCAATATCTCGTCACTCTTTGACCGTCATGTGATAGCCGGCGGCCATCGTCAGTGAGATGAACTATCACACGCCCTTTCGGCTGCCTCTGTGACATTGTGAAAATGCATTTCCGATATCTAACTAAAATTGTTGGTGGCGTAAGCTCTTAAATCCTACAATTTGCAATGTAGATCATCATTAACAACCAGAAAATCAAACTTTCGGATGCTTGATCATAAGAAACCGAGATTGAGTTAATCAATACTTTCCATGTAATCTTAAGAGTTTCGTTTAAATCGGTATTGCTCGAGATTGCGAATAGCAATTCTTTTCATATGTTTGGTTAGGTGTTTGAATCAAGCATATTCTTCAGCCTGCAATCTCTCGTCACTCTTTGACCGTCATGTGATAGCCGCCAGCCATCGTCAGTAAGATGAACTATCACATGCCGTTTCGGCTGCCTCTGTGACATTGTGAAAATGCATTTCCGACATCTATCTAAAATTGTTGGTGGCGTTAGCTCCTACAATTAGATTCAAATTACATTCAAACGAAACTCATAAGATTGCATAGAAAGAATTGATTAACTCAATCTCGGTTTCTTACAGTCAAACATCCGAAAGTTTTATACTCTGATTGTTAATGATGGTCTACATTGCAAATTGTAGGATTTAAGAGCTAATGCCACCAAGAATTTTGGTAAGATGTCGGAAATGCACTTTCACAATGTCACCGAGGCAGCCGAAACGGTGTGTGATATTTCATCTTACTGACGATGGCTGCGGCTATCACATAACCGTCTAAGAGTGTCGAGAGTTTCAGGCTGAAGAATATGCTCGATTCAAACACCTAACCATACATATGAAAAGAATTGCTATTCGCAATCTCGAGCAATACCGATTCAAACGAAACTCTTAAGATTACATAAAAAGAATTGATTATCTCAATCTCGGTTTCTTACAGTCAAGCATCCGAAAGTTTGATTTTCTGGTTGTTAATGATGGTCTGCATTGCAAATTGTAGGATTTAAGAGCTTACGCCACCAACAATTTTAGTTAGATATCGGAAATGCATTTTCACAATATCACAGAGGCAGCCGAAACGGCATGTGATAGTTCATCTTACTGACGATGGCTGGCGGCTATCACATGACGGTCAAAGAGTGACGAGAAATTGCAGGCTGAAGAATATGCTTGATTCAAACACCTAACCAAACCTATGAAAAGAATTGCTATTCGCAATCTCGAGCAATACCATTCAAATAAACTTCTATGATTATATATATAATCATATATATGTATATATAGCGACATGTAAGCATTGTGGAAAGCATTATGTAGGGCAGACTTCGATGTTATTAGCGCGTCGACTTAATGTTTGAAGGTCTCACATCAAAACAAAACGAAAAGCAGATAGAGTGGTAATTCATGCTCTTGAACATGGTGCTGAGTGTATGAATTACTGCGTAGAAATTGCTGGTGTGAAAAACACTATGACAAGGGAAAACCTTGAGCAAACTTTATTAGGAGATATGTATGCGGATGAACCCTTCTTATTAAGTACAAACACATTTTATGAATAGAAGGATATAACGTAATCATCTTTAATTATTACTATTTTTTTCTTATTTATATGCATAGACTAACGATGTACTACTGTTCTAGATTGAAAAGGCCAAAGGGCGAAACGTCTTGTGAATAAAAAATTTCTGTATATATCGTCTGGTTACTGTTGTACTATTTTTAATCTTAAATAGCTCAATTCCCTTTTAGGAAACCCAGACAGCGGTGTTCATACTATATATAAATATACGATCGTGATCCTGGATCACAATATGATTCAGTCATATATTTTTTAATAAATAATAAAAACAGGAAAATTGCACAAAATAAGATTCATAGAATTTCATCCAAGTGGTCTTTATCAATTGTATATATATATTTTTTAAATCACCAATACAATTTTTTAACCTACATATACTAATAATGTATCTCCTCTTAAGTATTATTAATTTCGGATTAAATGCTTATAGAGACAGTGAAGGAATAGCAGTTCTGTTATCAAAGAAGAAAGAAGACATTTGCGATTCCAATTGTCAAGGAGATTTTTGTGCGTTTCTATTGCGCTTTTGTTGCGGTTTAAAATTCAGTGAGGTAAAACAGATATATTGTTTCAAAATTATTTTCTTTAGTAACTACTTGACCAGATTAATGTGGATGAAACACCGGAAAAACCAATGAAAGACAGGTCGGATTTAAACCTCTATAAAATTAAAATTTTTATTTATTAATTTAGTTATGTTCAAACCGCAACAGAGCATAAAACTACAAGCATACCATGCAAAATTGAGAAAAAATCAAAGAGTATCAAGCATACAAAGGATTCGAGTCACCCACAGCTCGTGTAAGTTATAAAACTTATTACCAATTAAATCGTATTAAAATAGCTTTTGAGATTATAACCACTAGATTGTAATCTAGTGAAGGCATATGTAAATAAATGGCATAGATTTTTCAAGCTGTAAATTTATTGTCAAATATTTTCTTCGTGAAAACATTGTTATATTCATTTATTATGTTATAATAATTTAATATATTATTGTTCTATACAATAGCTTATTTAATTTATTATTTATCTCTGTAATTTCTTATTCAAAAGAGTTAATGTCGGACAACAATATTGTAAGATGATAAATAAAAGTTTGTATTTGAGAGTTGCATTTTTTAAATTTTTAAGTTGTATAAACGTTAACGTTTAATTTATATACGTTAACGTTTGTAAATTTCTTCATTAGATTGAAGTGCGGTGCTTAAAGTCATTGTTATATTCAAAAGTTTTCGATCGAAAGGCTATATCATTAAATAAATTTTGATCTTATATTCAAGTGTATTTTGGCTGTATTTTTAGGTTAGTTGAAAAATCATACACTGCATTAAATTCAAAGGAACTTAGTGTAAAGGATGGTGAACAAGTGAAGTTGTTGAGAACTGGAAAACGCTGGTGTAAAGTCGAAAATACCGAAAGCGCATCAGGGTTCGTTCCTTCTACCTCGTTTAAATTTATATCTGCCGAAAATACAATTAAACAAGAAATGTATTTGTCCTGATGTGTCTGTAATAAAAGTTGAATTCAACCACTTGTATGATGATTATATAATAGCCTATTTAATAAACTCTCATCTCTAAATTTTGTCTTTTTAAAATTTTGTTACTAACATAAACTTAGGTTAGGTTTCTCCTATAAAACTTTTAAATGCATGTTATCTACAAATGAAACTATTTTATAATTATTTATAATATTTAAAAACCGAAATTCGATACTATCTTTGATTATAATTTATTTAATTTGTGTAATAAATAATATTATAAATATATAATATAAGTTTTTATAATATTTTGTTTAAGGAATTTAATGTGTTATAATAAAATTTATCGAAAAATATTAAATTATAATTAATTATAAAATAAATAAATATAAATATAATAAATATAATGTGTTTATATATTTAATATATAAACATAATGTATATAATAACATTTTAAACTTACTTGATCTTTGACATATATTCAATTAATATTCAAAAAGCAGAATTTAATAATAGAAGCAAGGACTACCAACATTTAAGATTTTTTTTAGACTATTATATATAGCATTTTCAATTATCCCCCAGGCATAAATACTAAGCTGCGCATAAGCGATATTTTCATAAGCTATAAATTAATATTCTTCTTGCTCAAACGCTTTACAAACATTTTAATAAACTGAGTGAAACCTAAATATATGATAGTTTAGATAATACACTATGTCAAGTATTCTATTTGGCGTATTTAGCAAAAGCGAACTGAGGCAAGATACGCATAAAATAATTAATTCATAAGCGTTGATAATAATACTAAGCGTTGAAAAGTAAATTGATTTTACATTTTTCATTTTAAATTAGCATTTCTAAACAGGTATTCAATTAAACTTATTGATAAATCTAAATAACTTCGAGTAACTTATATATATATATATATATATATATATATATATATATATATATATATATATAGGGGCGTCTCGGAGTGATACAATAGACTGATGGAGCTGATGATCGAAGTCCAGTTTTGTAGCAACTCATATGGATTTAAAATCAATAGTAGCCTGTTTAGGCTCCTGGACCACAGTTAAAAGCGATTTTTCGCACTACCAATTTATAAAAAACGTATTCCTTTCGGAATCCTGTGAGAAATTCAGTGCCCTCGTAACCAACGGATACGCATTTGTGCATATAAAGAATAACTAGAAGGTCTACACACGCAACAAGCCAGTAAAAACGCTTTCTGCACCTGAGTTTTGTTTAGCATCGTGAGGAATTGCTGGTGTCTTTATAGTTATCACAAAAGCAGTCGAAACGCACCCTAACCACTTCATCCGACTGACGATGACTGCTGGGTGGTTTGGGGCGTCTCGGAGTGATACAATAGACTGATGGAGCTGATGATCGAAGTCCAGTTTTGTAGCAACTCATATGGATTTAAAATCAATAGTAGCCTGTTTAGGCTCCTGGACCACAGTTAAAAGCGATTTTTCGCACTACCAATTATATATATATATATATATATATATATATATATATATATATATATATATATATATATATATATATATATATATATATATATATATATATATATATATATATATATATATATATATATATATGAAGCATATAGAGGTGTTCACTTTCTAGGAGTTTAGATTTGATATTATACATTAATGATTTCACATTTTCGCATTCTGCCAATTTTTTCAGTTGTTACATTTAGTAACAACTGAAATATTTATTTATAAATATTTATTTACACAATAATTTAAAATAATTTTTCTTTATCTTTAGCCTTTATCATACTTTGAGGCGGGGTCTGCTATGTAGGATTGTAAAATTTGCTCTTCCATTTCTCAAGACTTCCGGGATAAATCCGTAAGTCTTGAGCGTCGAAGAAGTCTTAAGAAGTTCTGCCTCGTCGATTTCGGTGTACGCCCCAGCTCCATTGCGAAAATTAGAGAACTTTACTATTGATAACGACTTTTGTTAGTATCCTCCTGATCGACCTGTCATATGGAACTGTCACCGAGAGTTGTTTGCGTTTATCTCACCTCGCAGCTGGTATGCTGCAGGCAGTTTCCAGGGGAACCACGAGGAGGAACGGAAATACTCCCAATAATCTAAAATTATTATAATTGTTATTTAAGGATATTAGATACACGAATAATTAATTAATTATTAATTATTCAAGCGTAATTACATTGTTTATCGATTTAAAGTAGCGTTGATCATTAGCAGAGGTCCATTGCAAGTGATGTATTTTCTGTTATTTTATGCGATTATCTTAATTTTCAGTGAATTAAGATTTTTATGGCAAATTTTTGAAATGATTAATAGATAGTATACCATGTATTTGAATAAAAATTGGAGGTCATCAAAATAACTGCTATTTTATGTGGCTTCGGCTCAATATTAAAGTACACAATTGATAGCGTATAGCAATATTAATCTGGGATGCTGATTAATCATCAAGTATACATTAAGAATATACTATTGGATATTTAATTTTAAATGAATAAATTTATTGAGTTTTATATTTAATCAGTTATAAAACCAAAATTATCAAAATGCATTTTACTACATTACTCTGTTTTTTATATAGTACTAAGTCAAAAATAATATTGTTATCCATTGCTAATTTCTTTATCCGAAATATTTTCAATTTTAAATATTTTCAAATATTTTTTTATATTTTCAAACATTTTATATTTCTAATATAGAATATTTCATAATGATATAATATTGTATATTTTTATTATAATAATGTCATAGTACAATGACCACACTATAATGTTGTATTATATAAAGTCAACAATATAATGTTGTATATTAATATAATAATGTCATCACATATCGTATACTCGTTTTATTAGATTACTTTGCAATATAATGAAATCTAATATTTTGAATTGTGAAAATAATGGAATATAAAATTAATGCTATATAATGTTAGTATATTACATTTTATAAATCACTGCAATATATTACAATGTAGTATGATGGTAAAATGATGCAAGTCAAGCTTTCTAAGCTATATTTAGTTTATACAGCATTTTAATAAACATCTTAGTTAACTGAATTTTTATAATAAATAAAACATTAAAATCTTTACAAAATTGAAATCGCTACAAATTAATATATTTTGATAAAATAAAAATATTGTCAAAATACTAAATTTTTCAGGATATTGTTATTTAGTTAAGAAATAAACAGTTGTATTTTTCTTTTTGGACTTTATTGCTTAAACATTAATACCCAAATGTCGCCCTTTTGTAACAATAGAAATTTATCGAATGCATGCCTAAAAGTAGCATCGAAATTGCTCCCTACGAATACATCCCAAGAATGACCGAACTTTTCTGCGAGCTTTGAATGTAGCAATTTTGCTATTTCAAACTGATCCAATTGTTGTTGAGTTATTAATTTAAAATAAGAGCTTATTTCCTCTTTCATGTCCTCATCACAACTGCAGTCAATTGTTTGAATTTCATAATCTGTCATGATAATTGATTCCTTGCTATATAGTAAGTTGTTTAGATTACATTGAGTTTACCGATTAAATGTTGCCATTATATGTTGCCATGACTATGACCAATAATACATGATATTATTTCATATCATGTCGGATCCTATCATTTATAATAACATATATTATAAATTTAAGTTAGTATACATGAGTAGTGATTGTTGCAATTGAAATTAATATGACTTTATTCTGCACATTACTTTAACCCTATCTCTAGCGTACTGCCAAGAGCAGTACGCTACATCTTAGTATTAGTGGATATCATCAGCTACTGATCCAATATCTACGTTTCACGTTTCGGTCCTTTTAATGCTGGATAACGATCACTCAACTCGTCTGCTTTTATTGGCATTTAGATTTAATGAAAGACTCGTCTTACATTTTGCAAATTTAATTGAAATCATTTCTAATTTAATATATCAATATATTAATATAGATGTTTCCTAAATATAAGATATATAATATATAAATATTATATATTTAATTTAATCTTAAACCTTAAAGTTAAGGTTTAAGGCCAAAATAGGTTTGGTACAACTTCTACATTTATAATGTATAAATATTAAGCATTTATATTTAAAATATTTTATTTTACATTAAAAATCTCAATTTAAAAAACTATTATATTTAAAGTTATGGTATCAAATACATTATAACCGTCAATTTTTATATTTCGTAAAGTATAAAATCAATAACTTTTGGCTACACTTGTTGGTAGGACGCGTCATACTTTATAAATACAAAGGTGAAAAGTATCTTCTATTAATCATCCATAATTTTGATCCGTAATATATTTGCAATAGATAATAGTAAAAGCAAATCTAAAATATTCTTTAAAATTAATAAACAATATAATTTTTACAAAATTATAAAAAATTTAATCGAAAGGTTCCTTTTTTCCTTTGATTTATCGTTCATTTTCATATCTATTCCTTTATAATGATGTATCTATATAATATATAATATATATATTATATAATATATTATATATTATATATATTATATATTATATTATATTATATATTATAATATCTTTATAATATATCTATTCCTAAATAATGATGTCCACACTAAGAGGTGAGCTGTACTAGAGGGTTAATAATAAAATAACGAGTAATAATACTGCATCTACTCAACTACCTGCTAAATAAATTCATATTTATAAAAATTCATATCAGGCACACTGATATATTCACTTTATAGTAACACATTGCTGATAAAAAGAAGCATCAAACATTCACATTTTTTTGCTCTGCATTTCTATTTCATCTGTTATTCTAAAATCAATTTCGCTTTACCAAAGTAAAGCGAAATTCAAGAGTAAATGCTGCATAGCCACAAACTATAATGACGAAATTGTTACTATCAAAATTACTAAATTACTAAATTACTAATTACTAAATTATTAAATATCAATTATGATGAATATCAATGATAAATACTAGCGAACAAATAATTGAAAGGTGTAGGAGCAGCAGATAGCAAGATATAAAAACAAATTGATTTTATTAATGATGTTCCAATATTCCTAATTAAAAACGTTTTGTTTCTGATGATGTAAACAGCGAGATAAAAATAAATTAGTGTTTATTGATCCTATACCAGAATTTTAAATAAAAAACGAATCACTTATTTGTGAAAATAAATAAATTTTTACGAATAAAAATGCTAGAGAAAGAAACTTGCATTGAAAGTTTCTTTGAGTCTTATTCAAATTGTTTTTTACACAATTATTGCATTATTAAATTAAACAACACAATTATTTTTATGACTGTAAATGCAAACATTTTACTAAATGTTTGGCAAACGCAATTGCACAAACAAATAAAGTCAGAAACAAAAGTCAAAACTAATAACGGATTTCTTTTATAGAAGCATTACATTATTGGCTAATGGCATCAAACGTTTCCCTTTTGCTTTTAAGATAATCAATGAACCAATTAAAGTGATTTTGTTTCTCGCTTACAGTCATATAATGATTACGACTTAAACCGAGTATAAGCAATTCGAGCAATTCTTTTACCACGCTATTTTTCGATATCCACGGATCGTTTTGAATTAATTCATTTTCGTTAAACAGCAAATGCTCATCAAAGCTGTCAAGTTTATCGTTATCGACGTCTTTAAATACAAAAAGGATATATTTTATACAGTAAACAAATTTTAAAACATACTAAACTAGTATTTCGGATCTTTATGGTGTCATGCCGTTTTTGATATTTCATGCAGTTTCTGACATGTAATGTCATGCTTGAAAAATTATAATAAATTCCCTTAGATGAGAATATCAAGAATGGAAATTATTTATTTTGACGAAGATGAACTTTCAATAAGATATGCTGATGATATTATGGAGATGGATTTTTTCAAAACACGGTTTAAATTTATGATTTGAGGCTGATAAAGAATTTAAGGGTGTTTAGTTATGGGATCGGTATAACTCTAATCGAAACGAAGGATGGCATAGATGGTTCTATATGGGTATGTAAGACTTCATCACATAGAAAAGAATTGTCTGTGGGGCATGAGTCATTTCTACAGGATTTTAATTTTTTTGAAGATATCTTGTTGTTTTTCTGTTTATGGGCAAACGAAGATATGCAGAATTCTATATATTCCTATATGAAACTTAATAAAAATACTTGTAGAATAATCTTTAATGTATCGTTTGTCAGGAGGCACTTTATGGTTCTAATATAAGATTTGGATGTCTAAATGCCAATGGTGCGGCAAAAGTGCTAGAAATGAGTGAGACTTTATTATTTATACGACAGTATAATGTAGGCAACCATGTAGACGCTCAGTGGGTGTTTGGTCTCATTGAGAGAGGAACAAGATAATGCATTCCAATTCCAGTGCCAGATAGGAGTGTTTCGACTTAAATACCCATTATATAGAGATCTTCATAGCTATGGGGACTTTAATAATAAGTGATAAGTGAAGGTCGTATGCACGACTAAGTGGCAACTTCAAACATAGAAGTGTTAACTACTCTTATAATTTTGTTTCACCAGATGATCATATGGTCCATATTTAAAATATCGAAAATTTATAGCTTCACGTCAAAAAGAAATTAAAGTCTCAACATGGAACTAACAAAATGATGTTGGTAGGTTATGTCGTTGAATTTATGTTTAAAAAAAAATCCTATTAAGAGAAAAGGGTTCAACAATTTTTTAATATAGATGTATTTTATATGTGATTGAATAGACGTAATTAAATTAGCACATTTTTTCTGTTTATTATTTACATTTTTTCTTTTTAGTTTTCAAAAACGGCATAAACATATCAAAAAACGACATGAAACCATAAAGAACTATTATTTCTGTAATTGAAAATAATGTATACAAATATAATAAATATATATTATTTCAATAATAATATATATTATTATTGAAACAATGTACATTATTTTAATTACTGAAATAATGGTTAATACTGAAATAATCATTGTATACGTGTATATTATGCAAATTCATATTTGATAAAATATTGCATAATGTTAAAAAT